>CM069453.1:12622381-12843066 GCA_035610835.1 Ophiura sarsii
ACAGCCAGCCAGCAAGCAGTTACAGTACGCTTGTATACTGTGTATTGTGTATGTATGTACTGTATGTGTGTATGTAGTGTAGATTGGACGGACGAATCGCATCCACGTTGGTTTGCTTGCTTAGCTAGCACACTCGGTTACTCACTCACTTACACCTCAGCGAGCAGCAGGCTAGTCCTATCTACATAGTTCAGTCTAGCATTACTAGCTCCTACTTCTATACACGAGTCCCATCTCTCCCAAGGTGAAGGATTTGTCTGCAAACCATACCAAACAGAAACAAAAACCAGTACTTTGATCTTGTTTTTCTTCTACCCTTCTTGTTTGCCTGCAGGGACTTGCATTAACACTATTACCTGTGCTGTTAGTGTTCGGACAATCTATCACTAAATTTGGAATTACTCAGGACCTTATACTAGATCGACGAGTCGATATTGGTTTCTACGGTCATCAGGTCTGTGAGATACAGGCATACCAAAAGGACGGTAGCAGCTGAGTGCAGCTACCAGAACGACTAGCTACAGTAAGTTTGATAAATGTTTATGGATGGATGGTGTATAATATCATGAATAATAGGTGTAGATCGAGAGTGTATTGTGCAAGGAGATGGGAAAGCAGACGGCATTCCCTGAGCTGTTATTGAGATCATTGCATATTATCTGTAATCATTTTAAGTAATTGGCTGTATTGCAGCAAATAATGTATATAAACACTTCTTTCTAAAAAAAACCCCTCTTATACCTTGAGCAACAATAGTGTGAGTGTAACATTCCTCCATAAATAAAATGATAGACTTTCAAACGGCTTATCTTATTGCCCCAAAAGGTTACAGGCTATGCTAATAATTACATTTTCATGTAACACCATTCTTTATTGAAAATAACTCCTTATAAAGGTACTGCTGAATGCAGTATATAAATTATTCTTAGATACATATTTTGCTTTTAAACATTTTTGTTACAATTAATTCTATTTTGGACCTGATTAATGCTTAATGGCATTTATCATTTCCATGAGTCGATTGATGTTGTGCTTGCTTAACAATTGCCCTTCCCCTCCTCCCCAAGAAAATGAAAATGGATTGAGAAAACAAGTCTGCAATTGAGCAATCTTGCTAATAGAGCGAGAGCAGGATATGTAGGATAACGTACCGCCATGTAAAAGAAAACACACACATGCATACACCCACCTGGAACGGTTGTCCGTATTACTTACCATTCGTCTCCATTAGCCTATCAAGCCATGGAAATCATAGGTGACCGATCTATCTATCAGGGTGTCAAGACACGTGTGTGGTTAAAGAAAGAAGTCAAGATTTTCAGGGGTTTTGTGTCTTTTCTCCTCACTTCACCAGAGATAGGCTTGTCTTATACGGTACTAGGAATTGCACAGTTCAGTGTGCATTGTGAAGCACTTACTGTGATGATGGAATTCCACTCAGGAACAGAGAGATATTGTCGGAGAAGTTAATTTAATAATAATGGTAAATCGTATAGCCTTGCGATGGTTTTCAGTGAAAAAGATATGGCAGGCCAACATGTGTTTTGAAATATTTAACAAGCGTGTATGTGCTGTATTTGAGTACCTTAAATTTAAGGATGAATTAAATGAAACCTTATATCAATAAAATCAATGTTTTGCCATTATTTTAAACCTGTAATGAGTTTGGGGGTTAGGCAAGTGGTCCTTTACTGCGTACAAATTCAATGAATATATTTTGAACGAGAATGAGATAATAAATATATAAATAAATAAATAAAAATGTATTCATCAATTCTTGTGTTTATTAAAATAAAATATTGGATTACTGACATACAATTTTATGTGTTCTGTATGATGAAGCAGAAACGGTGCTTTTTAGATTTTTAATCGAATTTTGACCGAATTCTCACTTATAAATTCCCCAATTTTTTCATCTTTGAATAGTGCATGTGTAATAATGAAATGCCAACTTATTACCAATTTTCTTTGAATGAATACTCTAAATGCAGTAGTGTGTATATTCACCCTACTAATTTAATGTGCGGGGGGGGGGGGGGGGGGGGGGGATTAATCCATAATTGATATATTTTAATTTTTGAAAACGTTCATAAATAAGATGAAATATGTTGTTATTATATGAAGTATCAGCCATAAAGATCAACTGCTCGATCAATAACAGCGTAGGAAGACAGTATTACTATTATACAGTGACAAAATCCATCTGGGACCCTCTGGCTAACTAATGCTTTTGTTATGTAACTCAATGTAACTGTCCATTTGAAATCAATAATGACTGTTAGTCCAAATTGATTAGGGGTGTTTTTTTGTATCTAGTCATAATCATAATATTAAGGGCCCTGCCCCACATTTTGATCCTGTCTGTCTGTGTTCCTTTGAAGGAAGGTCCTCTTGATTTTATAGATTTCCAATGGGAGAATTTGTAGCTTAATTGTTCTTTCTTTTCAATGAGCGCTAATAACACCATGTATGTAATATATTAAAGGGGATATGTTATATGAGCTTATTTCAGGGGGGGGGGGGGGTATTGCTGTATTTTGGAGAATAGAAACTAATTAAAATTGAAAAGGCGATATCAAATACAATTTTGCGCAATACAATTATTTTTAAAAAAAAGGGGGAAAAAAAGAGAGAGAAAGAGAAAAGGTTATAACTTCCCCTAAATTATTCTAGTCTCATCTCCCACAGCCACAATGCAATGACCTGTATACTTATAGTACAGAATAAGTGACCAAGTTGTGTTCTAAGCACGTTGCTTTCATTCTTAATCTTAGCCAGAGGCCACATGCTCTGCAAATTCATAATATGCAGTGTTAGGAAACAAGAGATATACATCGAACGTCCATCCAAATATTTGGATGTCCACTTCTTGAATTTCAAATTTTGAATATTAAGCTTTGATTACAAATGTTTAGACCAGTATTGAACCAATATAAAATTATTTAGCAGGTTGAAGCCCGATTTGCTGCAAGGTTTTGTTTTGCTGCTTCTTGAAGACCCTAAAAATGAATAAAATACAGGTATGATTTTCTAGTAGTAAAATAGGTAAAGTGACATGCTGAGTGTAGCTCAGACTCCTCTTATTGTAATTTTTGCTGTGGGAGGGGGGGGGGGGGTGGGTTCGCCACTCCTCCCGCACAACAAGTCTGTGTTACCTTCCCAACATGAATTAATGCTGGTACCCATTTATACACCTGGGTAGAGAGGAGTAATTGCGGTAAAGTGCCTTACTCAAGGACACAACACGCTGGCGGCAACGGGACTCGAACCCACAACCTTTGTATTGTGGAGCGAGAATGTATCTGTTGGACCACGCGTGCCCGTAAAAACATGGCTAATGTAGTATGTTCAATCATAGGATCACCAACCAAATTATAATTTAAAACAGTCACATAAAATGTACATGGTTTGTTCGTTAAATTATGCCACCTGAGCTTGTGACCACTTAGTAACAGGATTCTAGTCTACTGTCGGGTTTAGTTTTATGACCTCACACATTATCTATCTCTGCTCATCATGTGTACTGAAGACTGTATAATGGGTTTGTAGCCATCAAATACCAAATAATTTTATGCGACATTATCACTTAGTTTAATTGTCCCACAAAACTGAGCCCATTAAAGATAGTGTACTGTACTGCGTCTAAGTGATGCTATCGCTTAGGGCCGACATTACAATTTGTATGGCCATGTGATATAGCATTGATGAGGGCTGACATTACATTATGATTGCATAGTACTAGTAGTGCTGGAGGCTGACATTACATCTTTGGATGACTGACCAGTAGGAAGCTATTGCGGAATAATACAGGAAACCCTAGAACTTGATTACAGTTTGTAAATTGTCTTGGAAATCAAGTAAATATGTGTTTGTAATAGCTGCACCAGTGAGAGCATTCTATAAGCATAGCGCGTACTCGTTCAAATTTGCCAAATAAATAGTCAGTAGAAATGATAAATGGAGCGCAGAACACAAAAGTAACACATGGTGTCTGCGCCTGGGCATTGATATCAATATTTAGTGGGATATTGTGAGTAGTCATCTTTTGTATCATTATCATATGTTACCATCCAATTGAATACTTTACTGAATACACTAGTCATGGATGGGGGAAGGTATTGGAAAATGATGTAGAATATTATCTGATGATTGATCATCATGGAGATGCCGTAAGGTGTATTAAGACACCTCATGCATGCCGGAGAATCAGAAAGATGTAAAGATGGAATATGGTGACTAAACTAAACTAGTGATGGCTTGTTTATTCAGAGCACTGCGAGCTCCCCACACGTAATGTTACATGTATAGTTAGTATGCTGCAGAAGTTCATTATCTGATGCTCGGGAATGCAGCTCCGATAGATAAAAAGATGACCATAGCACAGGGCCAGTCGTGTATATTATCTTACAGTTAATATGCAGAGTGCCTGTATACATCTTGTCGATGAAATAGATAGATGTAGTAGGTTCACTCCATATAAGGTGATGGCGATTTTATCGGTTGCAGAAGGTCAAGTGTCAGATGGGCTTTTAGAAAAAGTGGAAGGATGCTGTATAAATGTATGAGATGCAAAATCGATCCAAGGCTATTTGTACTTTAATAGTATGCGAGATTTTGAAATTTTGTGAGAAAAATAATCAAATAGCTAACCTGTCCATTCACTCTGTAGTGTAAGATGGAACTTGATGCCAGGACTTTCCATTGCTGTGAATTCTAAATATTGCATGTTAAGAGATATGGCAGTTTTTTGTTGTTTTATGATTAAGTATGATGTTTTGTTTTATATAACTACGTAATTTGGGAGCGATAATTTTATTCTAACATATAATGCGCAGTGTTGTGCTTGCTGGACACCTCCTTTAATACCTGAAGACATATGCGCATAGGACATGGCAAGAAATGTTGCACCAATATTACACGGGCAAAGTAAATTTACATAGCTTGTGATGCAAGATGAACCATTTGCAACAGCACATGCAAGGCTTCATCTTTAGCATTGGAAGATTTAGTATCAATAGACAGTTCAGTAGAAGATTACAACTTATATGTGACCTTTTCAATGTTAACCAACTCCACAATGAGCAATAAAGGTCATGCTCAATCTTATTAGACAAGGACAAATACTTTATGATGTCCAAGGTTCATTTTCTGCCAATATCACTCACTATGGCAAACACCACACTGTGGACATTATATGAGACAAAATCAAATGAAGCTCCTACTTTATAGATAACAGAAAGAGTTAAGACCCGTGTTATCGTTACATAAGAACAGTAAGATTGATTTCGATGGACTGGTATTGTACAATGAACAGATAATGTTGAAACCCTCTGTTTAGAATAGTAAACCACATGCATATGTTCGATTGCTTAGTAAACCACATACGTATGTTAGGGTTTGAGCGCTAGTATTTAATTCAGGGGGTCTTACTATTAATGGAGCGCCGCAATTATGAGATAAAATGTATGATGAAGCGCCAAATGCACCCATTTTCTTATGTATTTCTTTGTATTTTTGAGGAGTCCAAGCATCAACCACCATTGCTCCAAGTGCCACATTTGATAAGCCCTGAAATTTACAGCCAATTATAATACAATATATTGATCACACAGTGTTTTATTATCATACCGATATAAAGTAGTCACTCATGTTCTATAACGGTTTTATTGAATGTAACTTGTAAATTGTGTGTGTAAAGACTGTTTCACTTCATGTAACGTTAGTATATAAATAATTATGTGTTGATTTTTCCTCACAAAGAATTGGTGTTAATATAATTTTCTGTGTTTCCATCAGTGGTTGACGCAGTACAAGCTTTTACAAAAATTCTTGATCATAAAAAATTAACAGTACTGTAGGTTATATTAAAAGTAGAGTTCATTAATGAGGTTTCTGTTGACGTCATCCATCACGCCAAAGACTGATCACACATACTGATGCAGGTAGACGAAGAACAAACCGCCAGATGTTTATTGCATCATTTGAAGCCATATTAAAAAATAACATTGTTTGTTGTGCTAGCTAGGCAGGGGTAGAATGTTGTCACATATATTTAATACAAGAATCCATATGCATTTTTGCAGTTAAATTCCCCTGAGAATCCACAGATTCTTACCATCCAACTTTTTTTGGAAACAAAAAATATAAAGGCGAAACCATCACTAGATATAGTGCTCTAGTCTACAGTGTAGGAGCAAAAATAAATTATTAGTAGTGAAAATTTGCGATACAACATTGTATAATACAGGCCTGTTTCGTATGGATAGAAACAAACCATCCACACTCATCAGTGGCCAAATGAAGAATGAAAACACATAATTTACAAACAAAAAGTAGACTGGAATCCAACTAGATTCTAGACATTTTGTTGAGGGGGATCTTTTCTTCTTCAATAAAATTAATGACATCTTCATCGTGTAAGTTCAAATGAACAGCATTTGAGTTCAAATGAACAGCATTTGTTGCAAGACCCCCAAAACATTCACCATATAGACGAATGATTGAATGTAAACCAACCATCAATTTTTTAGGAATATGCGAACCACATGTGTAAATAATAATGCTGTGGCAATAGAACAAACAACAGAGCAAGGGAGACTACAAAAAAATAATCAATTTTTACAACTGCAGAGTGGTATTAAATATAGATACCATTACATTATAGTGCCATAGATTCCCTTGTTAGAGATGTGGATCAATTAAATGCACACCCTGGTTCAGGCTGGCTCCTAATTATATGCGTGATAATCAGCATATCGTCCAACGGTTATGGATTGGATTTTATAGACCAATTTATTTACGCTGGCTTAATTTTTTAAAGGCTATTTATAAACTGACCTTGGAAGTAAAATTGTATTTTAAATTTAAGGTGAGAACAAAAAACGGCCCCCTTTTGGTTTGTTTTTTTAATTTTTAAATTTAAATTTTTGTTCTCAAAACATGTAAAACCAGCCGTTTTTTGGCCGAAAAATCTGTTGAAATTGTTTTTTCACCAATTTGTAAAAACAATTGGGCAGAAAATCTGTTGAAATTTTTTTTTCACAAATTTAAAAAAAGAATCCTGAATTTTGCTGATTTTGGGTTAAGCCCCCTCCCCCCCACCATACCGACCAACCCTACTTGACAGGTCCGTTCGCCCTTAAAACAGGGTTGTTGTTTTCCCGTCGCCTGATGGGCGTATTTATAATAATCAAAGGAACTCAATTTGATTATCAGGATCGCCCTCCCCAGTTTTACAAATAAATGGTTGGCATTTGTATGATTTTATTTTCAAGAGGTGACGAAAAATGGAAACCCTGATCACGGGCCAGACCACCCAACCCATTGTTTTAGAAATTGGGGGATATGTGCAGGATACGATTTACCCCGTGTCATGTCGCTAAATGCTTCACACTTTGCAGAATTTGCTATACAATCTAAAAAGTGTGTAGCAGTTTTATACTATGCATTTCAATGTTTGTAACAGTTTATAATTTTTAAAGAACGGTTGGAATTTAACAAAAATTTGCTACACAATTTTGTTCACGAAAATCAATCACTGGATATGTGCAAAATTAATACAGACCCTCATTTTTTTCTCTCTTTTTTGCTTGTAAAAACCAGCAACATTTGGTTTATTTTGAAGGGGAAAAAGGCCAGATGGACCGACCCAACCTTAAGATGTCCATTCACCCTTAGAGCAGGGATTTACACTAAGAAAGAAGTAATCAATTTATCATTTAGTTTACTGGTTTGCTCTATTTCTTTGATTGATGGTTCACCTTTCAGGTGAATGTCTGGGTTACATTTTTAAGTCCACATAAAAAATTAAACTCCACGTTGGAGAGTGATTGGCATGGCATACTATGTTATTATTAACCCATCAGAGATCTTTGGACCAAAAGTGTTGCCAGCCGGTGATGGACATGATTTTTATTTCATATCGGTAGTGAGTGATTGTATGTACAGTGTATGTTGCCAGTTGTGTTTTCCACATCTGATGCCATACTTAAAAATCTTGGTTGCCGCCGCTGCCGCCTGAGTTTGCTATTACTTAATAGTCGTTTTCAAAAAATGTTTGGCCAGACAGTTCTAATTAGGTTACTGTGTCATCATCATTCATGTATGATAGAGAGAACATTCATCCAAGCCAATACAACTTCAAGTGCAGGGTTGCTACACCTCGGCGTAAATAGCCTAAGGGGAGAAAGTTAACAAGCGCCGTTAGTTTTTTTTGATGGTTTGCAATTTCCATTTGTTTAACTTATGGTAGTTTTTATTTTGCTGTGCCATAACAATTTCAGATTTATTGTATAATTCAGACCAGATAATGCAAGATACCAACAAATCGTACTGTTCGGGTACTCAAATATTTTTGGTTGGGATGTGTTGACAGGAAAATGAAAATGGATCCTAAAATCTACCATAAAGTTTTTGTGAGAGCTGTAATTTCTCCTCTTTTCAGCAAATTTATTGGCATTATGAAAACTAGAAACAAATTGATTTTTAAGAAAGGTTTAAAAAGGAGGTCCCTAGTTTACCATAAATGTAAACATTTGATTATTGACCAGTGACACACTCCCATACCTCTTGGATCAATCTAGTAATATCTTGGGTTCTATTCAAATTCTTTATCAAACCAATCATACAGAATATTTGGTCGGTTTCTCTGTATAAATTGAGCCATCACCAGCCGGCATTGGATCTTAGGGCTATTGGTGTTTGTTAAGCCTACTTCAACAAGGGATAACATTATGACATTGACGTTCACGGTGTAGTAAAGAATATTGAAAGTCAAATAGGATTATGCCGTGCGCTAGATCCCAAAGAGAGTTCTTAAACACTTGATCAGACTGCATGGTCTAGTAGAGTGTCCCATTGATGAGATCAATTTCATGATGAGATGGATGTGTGTTAAACCCGCTAAGCAAGGGATATGCGTGTGGTGACCTATCAATAGGGAGTGAAAATATTTGACCTAATTATCAGACGATCATGCTGCCACATGAATCAGATTGGCCAAATTGATGTAAAAGCAACCATTTTCATGCTCATTATTTTTATTTTTTCAAAAATTTATTTATTGAATTAATTATTTATTTATTTAAAAGTTAATCCATTTGGAACTGTAGTTGCTACTCAGAGTTTCATGCTTGTGCGTGAAACTTGGAGTAGCAACTACAGTTCCAAATGGTTGAACTTATATTTCGCTCTGCATTGCAAAAAAATTAAGCACTCTGCAAGAAGATTGCTTCTTTACCAGCAGTTGGTTGGTTGGTTGGTTGGTTGGTTGGTTGGTTGGTTGGCTGGCTGGCTGGCTGGCTGGCTGGCTGGCGTTGGCTGGCGTTGGCTGGCGTTAGCTGGCTGGCGTTGGCTGGCGTTAGCTGGCTGGCGTTGGCTGGCGTTGGCTGGCGTTAGCTGGCTGGCGTTGGCTGGCGTTAGCTGGCTGGCGTTAGCTGGCTGGCGTTAGCTGGCTGGCGTTAGCTGGCTGGCGTTAGCTGGCGTTAGCTGGCGTTAGCTGGCGTTAGCTGGCGTTAGCTGGCTGGCGTTAGCTAGCTAGCAAAGGAAATCAAAGTTGCTTATAATAAATCATCTCACACAAATTTAACATAATATAATACATTTTGTGTTTTGGCTTAACATTATATTATTAGATATTTAGATTTTTAAAAAGATTTATGATTGCATGAAAACTAATTGTGAATATCAAGTAGCTGCTTGTACGTTGCAAGACATGTTTTGCTTCAGATTTCAATTGACATTTTTTTGGCCACCTTTGATCAATTGCTGTTGCTTTGGACACCTTGGACTGAGAACCAGTCTCATTGCAGTTCTGACCATGATTTATTTGATTGAAAGTACATCAAAATTGTACTTCCACAGTTCTGCTGTAGCTAACTGAACAGACAGTATAAGTTTAGTTTGCCCACTTTACAAACACTGTTTCAAGTGCTCACCAAAAGTAGTTCACCATTAGCATGATTAGTATTCACAATCCAAAGGATCGCATGCATCGCTTTTTATGTGGTAAGGTCTTACCATTAAAGGAAATCCGTGCCATGGAACTTTAGTGCTCAGATATGTAGCATTATTATTATACAGACCACTTCTGTAGGTTAAAGTTTTTAAAAGTACTGCGTAAAGACAAAATCGGCTTTAGAAAGAAAAACAATCATGTATGGACGTCGCCATATTGATCAAAGCTATGACGAAAGACGTACTAGATGTCCACATCTCTGTTTCATGTATATGGTATTATCGATTTATGCATTAAATTCCTGTGTGATAACGTCCAACGACCTGTTGCTGATGAAGCGGTTTTAGTTACGATGACTTCACAATATTGGGTATGCTATCCCATCAGCACTTCCGACACAGACAACCGGGCGCGAATTTTAAATAATCACAGGTTGGGGATGTGCAGTATAAATTCATTTAATTGAACATTATAGTTCTATGTTCAATTAAAATGGTCAATATACATTAGATTTATTTTCCTACATATAATGCATGGTTTAATGAATAGAACGGTATTCCTTTAAAGACTGCAAAAGACATTTTTATGTTCATATTTCGCTTTTGCGCACTGGGGAATTTGTATGAACATTTTGTATGAAAATTAAAAAATAGCGAATAGATTCTTAAGAATGTGGTGAGAATATGTAAATTAACGTAAAAATACAATTTACTCGCGTTGCTAAAATCTGACAGAATAAAGATTTATTTCCATGAATATAACTAATTTAAAATAATGGGCTTCTTGGGAGGTTTCTTACTGCTTTTTCTCTCATTTATCACAATACTTTTGATAAGAATAATTAAAGCAAACTTTGCTGGAGAGAGACTTGTTTCCCTGAAAAAGAAATAAAAGCAGTTAAAAGGGCTGCAAGCAACAACAACAACAATTTATTTCATAACGGTTAATAAATTAGGAAAGTGGCAATATAAAAAGCATTGCTAAATTGCCCCCCGAAAATATTCCTTGAAACAAATAGATCTCTGCCATTAATGCCATCCACGGTGCCTGCCGTAAATGTTTTGTGCAAAACAACAAGTACATTAAGGAGAGATTTACCATAGATATATAGCGAGGCATTAGGTATGCAAGGATTGATCGCTACGGGTGTTGAATTTGGCAGCATGATGGGTCGTTTTATGTCCCAAAGATTGCATGATGTATTCTATGTGTCTGGTGCGTAATGTGCATGAAATAAACATGTCTGGTTTTGTTTAAGATAAAAGAGAAACCAGGGTGAATATATTTGACTATTGATAAATATAAGACGGCAAAGGATCATAACTAGGCTTTAGTAGTAGTGATTTGAAAATGCAGTATTATCTGCTTCTGTCACCCGTGACATCAATTTGCGCACAGAATAAATCTGTGCTCTGTGAAGTAAGCCTACGCTTACTCCAAGGGGCTTTAAAGTAGACATTGCCGAAAGGCTTCTCTGTCCAAGAACTGTCCCAGGACATCATCTAGTATATTATGACAAAAATGAATATAATTATAGATTAATTAATTATCTAATTAATTTCATGATCTAATATGGAAGTACTACACAATAATTTCAATAATGATGTATAATTTGCCGCTACCCGCCATAAAAAGAGACTATATTTGCAATTGTAGATCAATCAAATTTACAATACAAATTGATATAATTGAGAATTCCCGTTGTATAGACATGAACATTTTTGATTCAATTCGTCAGTACCGTACTTATATCTCCTCTAACAAATTTAGACAAAAGTTTAGCCTCAAATTTTATCATAGACTATTTAGGTATGAACGTCCTTGAGTACCATTGATTGTCTTTGAAATTATAATAACCATGGATTTGTAAATAGTATTGATTGAATTATAAAAATGTAAGTCTAGGTATTTTTAAAAATTACCATGAGTTTGCAGAATGCTGTGAATTGCATTTGGAAACAATTGAATACAAAAATTGAATTGAAAAAGACCATAAATGTTTTTATTAAAATGGCAGAAAATCTACAATTTAATATCACAGTACCTGACAAATTATAGACTGTTGTTTTTGAACAGCCAGCTGACTAGGATGGTTCCACGTTGTCTCAATGCTCACTGTGATCTCCACGTGAGCCATTGGAGTTACCTGCTGATGGGTGAAAGGTGAAACCAGCGTACAGCAAACATTGTCATAATCATGATGCTGCGTTTGGTTTATGTAGTTGATAGTGCGACACAACGGGTTGGCATAGTCTCATTCCTGCGTGCCAGGTTCAGTGATGCGTGTATGTTTGTATTCATAGATATTTTGGTTTCTGGGGATGATAAGTAATGATACCCAGAATACACGGTTAGGTTTTGGACTACATAAGTGTGTATGGGTCATTGTACTGTGACTGGTATGGAGGATATGCTGACCTTTATTGTTGACAGAGAGTTGATGTTGTAATTTTTAAACCAAGAACATTGATATTATTTAAGCATGAGTATATGTGTTGTTTTAGTGTTGAACCTAGTAGTTTGTTATCCTGACTGGACTGCTCAGTGTAAGTGATGTTGAATTAAATTTCTATGGCAGATTTGAAGTCTTACTTGATCCCATTTCCTGCAAAGGGTCCCATAGCTAACTTCACTTTAATATTTTGCCAGACAACTTTCCCTGAGACCACATAATGGAGAAATTGAGCAAAATTACTTGAGCACAGAATATCAGCAGTGACAGAGGGTTGCGGCGCCATTTATTCTGTGCTAAAATGGCATTGTCCCAACGAATCATGCACTGCTTCATGGCGTTATGTATTCAGGTTTTGCCCATGAGGGTCCCTAAATGTAAAGGTTGCCCTTGGTGATTTTATCAATACAATAATACTGCATTAGTGATGTAATGTACGCCCAGTCGCTATCAAATGAGGTCGGGGGGGGGGGGGGGGGGGGTGCACAAATATGGTAATCATAAAAGCAATAATGTTAGTAGGATTTTATCTTTTCGCAGAAAAGAAGTGTTCATTGCTTGGAGTCTCCAAAACAGTAAAATCTGAAGAAATAAACCCTGTTTTTAAACATAAAACCTGCAAGTAGTTGGTTAGAAAATACAGTGAAATTACGGGTTTTGAATGTGTTTTCTTCAATTTAGGGAATCTTCACATTTTGATGAAGAAACCTACTTGCATTAATTAATGATATCTACAAAATAGATGTTATAATTTTAGAGTCTCATATTGACCCAGTACCTGGAAGTATCATACCCAGAGAAGATACAAGGCGATTTATGTATACATGTAACATTTGGAACTCTGCCTATGTAATTGAGACTATCGGAAACGGGTCAAAAGGGTTGAAAGCGTCTTGTCGTCTCAAAGCAAGCGTGTGATAGGTAAATTAGATGAAGGCAAAGCTTTGGGAGGTTTTGGTAATTGCAAGTCAGACCATCTCCAATTGGATTACTATTGTCTATTCCATCAAAACATGGTACGACACTGTGACCTTTTTGCATCGTCGACTGAATGTGTACCGAGCAATGATCGGGTTTTATCCTACTGATGAATGGGCTATAGCTGGCTAGATATCGCCAGCCAGCCCACCCACCGGCCACACCTATTAATATGAAAGCAATCCGTATGGGTTAAAGGATGTGTAGCGCTAAGAAGAACTTATATCTTCTCTCTGCTGGAAGTCGGACATACTCCGAGGCCCGAAGCAGGACTGGAAAAGTTAGCGTTGTTAGCGCAGATCAATTTTGACACGAACATGTATTTTGAGAACTGTTTTCAGGGATCCAGGTCATATTGTGTGTGTTATTAGCTGGCAGAATGGGAATTGGATGTTCTAGCCTTCCAGGTGATTTTTATGTGTTGTGATGCTGAGAAACATTTGTTGTCAATTTGTAGTGTCTACAAAAGATAGATAGATAAATGAGCGTAAGAATTGAGTTGAGAGTATGTTAAATCTGGGTAGACCTGAGGGGGGATGTGCTTATTTGTGACAAGTCGCCTCAAAAAGGATGTCTTGTCGGCAAACACAGTTTTGAGATAGAGGACAATATATGTGGTGCAATATAAAGAAAATAATAGAAAATCCTGCTTCTTCAAATCATAGTTTGTGATTACAAAGTCTGATTACCATCAACATGATATAATTTCAAAACTTACAAGGCGCTCTTTCAAGTCATACCAATAACCAAGATTTGGCTTGGGCCTCCATTTAAGGAATCAGAGTGAGTTAGTGATGCCCAAAGTGGTGAAATTTATGCTGAAAAGTAGTCCAATATCAGGCTTTGCCGTTTGAAATTGGCAGGGGAGCTTTTAATCGCTCTCCTGAAGTGCTCTAGGAGAGCACTAGGAGAGCATTTTAAAAGCTCCCCCGGAATAATCGAGGAGAGCAATTTATGACCAATGTGAAACGTCGGATTATGTCGCTGATCGGCTTTCCCTGTTTATAGCGGTCGCGGTAGCCTCCATTTTTATTTCTGGTTATACCCCACTGAAAACAGTGCCGCATTTATTTATCGACCGGTCAACTGATGCTGCTTTGATACGTCAAAAATAAAAAGAAATGTTACGTATTTTCATCACGAACTGTACGGTCAATTTATGCTGCTTGCACGTGCTAATACAGTGATACAACCGCGCCCAATTGTGCTCCTATCCTTGCCGGAATGAGATTCTACACTAGTACAGGGTGTGGTTGAATTTACGCGATTTCCAGGGGGAGATTTTTTTATAGCAACACTGACAATATTTTATTTATTTACGTTTTTCGACTGTGTGTAAGGTATAGTAATAATATTAAGGAGCGCGATAAATCGCGCGACCAGAAATGGGTTAAGGAGCGCACTAGGCGCGCGATCGCTCTCGCGCGCCTCAAACGGCAAAGCCTGCAATATTGGTCTTAACCATTGGTTTTGGTGGGAGAAAATGTAGCCCCGTTTATTAAATTTGAAGGTGCTGGAAAGTTGAAAAGACTTCATTCGTATTTAGTTATAATGTACCTCCCTCTGTAAATTCCAGAACATTTTACATATTTGACAGAACTTGTATATTTGTGCAAATCAAAGCATTGTAAACATCCTTAGATTTTCCAGAAGTAATTTTTCCAGAAGTGAACTTATGAAACCTTTATAGCAAAATTCTAGCTATCATCATCCAAATTAGGGACAGAAACTCAGAAAAGCTAGACACTTTGGCAGTACTGGAGAGGATCGATAGTGGAGTCTGCTATCCAATAAGTCCCAAGTCTTCTCTGAGCCCATTGCCACCCTTCTCTGAGCCCACCGCCACCCTCCCCTCCAGCCCCAAGCCTGACTCACTTCTGCATCATCTTGGGTTGAATTTTGAAGAAAAAAAGTTTTAATTTCCATGATAGTGGAAGAAACAAGCACAAACACTTCTCCATCCAGTTTTGAATGTGCTTTTTGACCAGTCCCTAACTCATCTAATAAGATTTCCATCTGTCATCCTGGTTTCATCTCACTTAAATAAAAACGGTAGGATTTAAGGAGACTCTATCATCGAGCACGTTTTGTCAGCTCTATTTATCCGTCTGTGCTTAAGCTCTATCTGGTCTCATCTGATATTTGGTCGCCGTAGAACGAGGGGCTCCTAAGGATTGTGCAAGTCTTTATTAAAGAAAAATACCGTCAAATTAACCGCTCTTGGATGAGCCTCTCTCCAGGGAAAGAATGGGTTATCTCATCGTAAAAGCTATTTATAGAAATCTGTATTTTTGTAATCAATAAGTGAAGAGATTAAGATACAACCCAAATTGTCATGGGATATATTTTTTCCCTGTGGGATTTCCAGATTTTGATTAGATATCTATATTTAAATCTGTAATTTGTGCTCATCCTTATCTGCATAATCATATGATTGAAAAAATAATAAAAGAAACACAAATGTTGTGCTTTTTTCTGAATTAAATCCTTCTCTTTTATAGTGAAGAAGATTCAACATGGACTCTCTTGTGGGTTTATCTGCAATTGGTATTCTTTTGGTATTTGATATGGTTCAGAGCTCAGCTCTGAAAATTTTATAAAAACAAAAGTTTGCACTCTAAGAGACAATTTAAGGTTTTACAATCATAAGAATTCACAAAACACTCGAGACATTTCACAGTAATATTGTCAGTCACATTTAGTTGATAAATGTTGTGAAGATGTTGAGCACTATAGAGCCCGTTTCAGAACCGTAGTTGGTGAAGCAAAGATGGTAGACTGTTCCCTAATAACCTGGTTGGCAATGTTGTGGTAGATGTTGAAATTCAGCAAATAAATTCACCTTCAAAATTGTTGGCCGACTTGGAATATGTGTTGTCTTAGGTGGACAAAGAACAAAAAAAGAAGAAGGATTGTGACAATAATAGTTAAACAGACGTGTCATTTACAAAACAAATAAACCATTACAACAAAAACAGGCCTCAAAATAAGAAATGAAGAGGGAATGAAATTTAAGGTAATTTGAAAGGGTCACCATCTTTCTCCAAGGCAATTATGTACTTTTTAATGGAGTGAAAACAGCCACAAACTGAGGGCATTAAGGCAACTAGGGGGGCATTGAAGGTGATTGTCTTTGATGCCTTTGATTAATATGTTTCCTGGCAACAAAACCTCAATTCCAGCCAAGATACCGTTCGACACTTTGTAATGCCAGTAAGGTATCTATATTATTCATAAAGGTTAAATTATTATTTGTTTATTCCTCATACCAATTTTGATGATCCAGTATATTATAGGTAAAGTATACAAAGCATACACCACCGTTCATCACTACAGGCGCGGGCCATTCATCGGTGTTGTGTATAAGAGGTCTGTAAGGAAGATACCCTATGAAGACATCAGATACTCGCCTATACAGTCTGCGCCATACCGAACATGAGAGAACAGGTGCTCTACATGCGGAATATGTGCACAGCCTAGGGGGTTAAAATACGGGCCATGAGGAAATATAAACTTGTTTGCCGTTTTTGTTACACTTTGTCTCGGAGAATTTGTGTGTGTGTTTTAGGAGTTCAGATGTAAATATTTGCCAATCTTATGAAAATTTGTTGTAATTTTAGGGCTAAGATATATTATGAATAGCTCCTACTGAAGTCATTGAAATTACACAAAAAATAACCTTTTTGCATTTAAGAGATAAACATAATCTGGGGAAACTATCTCTTTAATTTTGTTGAAATATACAGGATACATACTTAGTTTACTTTTTTATCGGCCACGAACCCGACGAATAAAAGCACACAGCCAAGTTTGGGAATTGCCTGAATATACGGATGGTTTGGAAATTTGTGTTGGCATTCGCCTCTAATAAAATAATAACATTGTAATAAAATGCTATTATAGCGCTTCGCATTGAAATGCAATATAGCTGATGAGATCATGTTCCGACAAATACCAAAACAGGTTTCCTATAGCTGTTTTAGTATTGGGATTGGAGGAGGGGGAAAAGTTCAAAGTATGACATAATCATACTAGAATGATAATGACTAGATATAATGATTGCTCTCCAGTTACAGTACCAGGTGAAGTATAGGGGTTTTTTTAAGGGTTTTTTAGCCCAGACTTTGTTGTAACAGGGACGCTTATAATTGAGACTTTCGTGTAGCTTGTGTCCAATCAGTGTTTATATCTCTGACAAACTGAATTAATAATCTAATTTCGTGTTCCTGGACATAAGCCTACATTTGCATGATATATTATATATTATACATTTGTATGTGCAGAAATTCCACATTTGCTGTACGTCTACAAATATTACCTTTACTTATTTGCAACAGCTCTCGTTCAAAAATACCACCACGAGGGCAAATCTTGAATAAAGTTTGCTTAAAATCAGATGGGATATTTTCTATAGCTTTGCTGAGTTTGCACTGGGACAGGTTGAATTGAGAACATTATTACGCTGTTGAACTTGAGCCATTGTGTCATTGTGTGCAGTAAATAAAGGCACCTTTCAGCCTGACATTTGATACAAAAAGGGGATTGTGTAATTAATAATAAGCAAAGGGAGCCCATAGAAAAGTGTGTCATTATTTAGCCTAGGTGAGAAGAGTTCATGGGCTACGGGTGTTTAGTTACCAATTGTCCTTTGTGCGAGTTTATTTATGAAACGGTGGGATTTGGGATTTTTATCGGGGTAAAGTGGGTGAGAGTATCGGTATACACTGTCAATATAAAGACCCAAGTGTTGTGTTTGGGAAAACCTCTGATCTGTTAATGGTGAGTGTTGTGTGAGGAAGATCGTTATCGTTTGTGCAGTTTATATAGGCCATGAAGGGATACTATCAAGTGGATTTGTATGACAACTTGCTATCTACTTTTAGTTTGAGTGTACCCTCTTCTGTGCATTGACATCGGTGCATATTTCAAAGGTAGATAGATACAATATTTTCGAGCAAGTGCCCAGTAGTACAATCCTGATAAAAAGTCCAAAAAAGTCCTTGGAACACGTTACACACTTTTTGGAAGTTTTTTGTGTCAATTTTCTTCTTCTTCAATTTATGCTATTTTGATCGGAGCTGCAGAAGACATCTTGAACTGTTTCTGTCCTTTCCCATGTTGTGACACTTGGAATAACTGATGTTGAGACATTAGCATGTCTCAACATTGAGGGGTGGGGATTTGGTTGTTGTTTTCTATTGTTAACACGTAACTGTTCCAAGACTTTTTCCAGGATTGTAGCTTTTTGGATGTGTACACATAAATAAGCCAATAATTTGTATATGAATTTGACTCTAAATCAAGTCAGGTTTAAAATATAAAGCTGTGATCACCTCACACTAGCATTACTTACTGTACACTGCACTTGGTACAGAGGAAGACAAACTAATGGCACTGTCTTGCTATACGTCCCGTAACTGATATGCGCATGCTCAAAATGATTAATATGTGTTGTAGTAGTACACGGTTTGTTCCGTACGGGACGTCTAGATATAGCCAAACTTAGGATAGGTTTGCTTATGCTCCTGATGATCTGTCTTGACATTTTGAAAAAAAATAGTATGACCCAAAACATGCCCTTTACCCTTAGGTCACACACATGTTTGTTTTGTAAGAACCCCCTGCCCTGGGGGACCCACACACCTATATATGTTTAGTAAGTCCCTGTAGCACCAAGCACATTTATATATTGATATCAGGATGTCATAAAGCCCCTCTAATTAAATCAAACCATATAACAGAAGTGACTCAGTCCAATTAGTATAAATTGAGTATAAAATCTTAAAAGACTTTTTTCAATAAACCGGAATCCAGTCTGTGCGCTGGTTTAAATGCTGCGGATTATCCAAAAGCCAAATCACAACAGTGGTATGTAATTAAATTGAGGCAGTGTCGTGGATTGGAATATATAGCAGAAACGTTTGGAGAGAAGAAAAAAGAGACACTCCTTACGTTTATCAATAACCCTATAGGCTATTATAGTGTAGCGGCACATGCCATGAAATTAATATGATCAGGTTTTTTAAGAGTTGCTGTTTTTCACTGTATGGCCCAAGGATATCCCAGTTCTATTTGGTAGCTTAAAAGGTCTTTCCATCTTTAGGATAATACTATCATATCCACCGGGCTGCCATGCCTCCTAGAATAGCCTTACCATAAGATCATATTATTTCTCTTGTCTTTCTCTCGCACCTTTCTTAAAAGCCAACAATTTTAGAACGGAAACTTGATTGGTGAATTTTTCTTTACTCGTGCCACTGTGAGTCATGGTACTCCGGCACATATAGTAATTAAGGCAGGATTTAATTGATCGGCTGTGATGAAGCGTAATTAAGCAGCTAGCTATGAGCTGAAGGCATATTGCAACTTTTAACATTTAGTGACCCGCAGTAAACATGTTGTATACCTGCCAGGCAAAAAAAAATGGGGTGGTCGTCTACTAGCTGGCTATAACATAGTAATGTTTGAATGGATTTTGAGTTGGTTGTAGAGTCAGGTGGAAGAAATCAATTAGCGAGTGAGAGGGAGTCTGATTACATAAATGTATGTCCCGATATATGGTCGCCATCAAATAATGATTGCGTGAAAGATACTGGTACTATACTTTGTACAGAATTAAATTGAGGCTGATGTTAATACATTCACAACAAGAATTCCTCTTGGTGCCTGGGCATATGAGCATTTCCAGCTCAAACTCAGGCACTATTTTTTTGTGATGTCAATATTTCTGCAACTTTTTTTTCAGCCCTTACACATTTTTCCATCTTTTTTTTAACCATTTCCAGACTTTTTATGAAGGTGTAATCTTAAGCCTGTTTGAAACCTTCCTTTGTAGATTATGATCAAAGAAATCAGAAAAAAATACCATCAGGTCCTGTAAAGAAAGGTTCCACGGTCTTGCGGCTCAACTTAAGCAATATTCAGACGTCATCATAGAGGTGACATTTGCAGGTTAGATGAATCCTATGGCATATCATAGTTGGACATAGGGGCATTGTACTTTTTACCCATCATTCTCAAGTCTGCGTGTCTGTCCGGCTCGTCTGTGGCAGTTCAGCGACAGACCGTATGACTGTAAATGGATACATCATGGCCTGACCTACCAACATCATGGTGTAATTACATAATATTGTATTACAACATGCCGGGAATGTACATGTACAATTTGCATTTGTGTACGGTGGTGAGGTTCGTGAGATATGATTACATTAAAGGTAGATGACCCGATCACATTTTCGTAACAAAGAATTATTTCAAACATACGGAGATTTTCATATCATATGAAAGCTCGTATTTTTCTCATCATCATACTGAAATTTGACGGCCTAATTCGGTATAATGACAGAGAAATCGACGAAATAGCGTTGAATTACCGCGAATGGTGGTTACCACCGATATAGTTTGTGTACTACTCAATGGGTACAGTTCACAGCATCGTGTGCGTCTAAAACAAGAACCATAATAGCTATGCATCTCAAATTTTGGGACACGACGTTTTTAAGGATGACCTTTCATGTAGAATAGAAAACTTCAAGTTGAAAATCGGAACATCTACCTTTAAATGTTAGCTATTCAGTTTCATCAGGGTTTCCACATGAACAAGGGGCCAGATGATAGTTCTGAGTCGTTGTCAAGTATGGTTGAGTACCACCTATACTCCCGTATTACTGATCAAATTAAATACAAGTTGTTACCATTTAATGTTGGCCTCTCTTTCAGAATCCTATATCTATTTGGCTCTAGACCATTACAAATGTGTCATTGTAAAATTGTAAGCCATCCTTTTTTTCACACAAAATATTTCTCTATGGCCATCATAGCCTACCGTTTCTCATGTTTAATCAGTAAATGTACACTCCTCACTGCAATGAGGTCCCCATGGAATGTTTACCCATTGGAATGTAGAAATCATCTGTTAATCACCTCAATAAACCGATAACTTGATAGAGTAGATACTCTTTGACGCGACCATGCGTGTCTCGCATCAAGTACAAGTAGCCGGGTACGACGTCAAGAAACAAAACAGTCTGTGATTGCAGTGGGGACATTGAAAACGATGCAAGAGAAACAGGGTGGAAAAGGTGTAATTTACCACCCCGGGGAGAAAAACAAAAGGTAGAAACACACCTCAGTTTTAAATAATGTAATTATAAGCGTGTTGGCAGCAGTTGAAGCTGGAATTGGGCTCATTTGGGGGCTCGTCAAGGAAATTGTAGCGTTAGTCTCATCTTCCTGTCAGTGTGACTCCAATTAATGCGCATGTTTCGTACATCCTGCGGGCAATAGTAAATCTTGCGTGGATTGATAGAGAGAAAGATAGATGGATGGATGGCAGTCGTGACTTTATTTTCAAATGTTTTATCTTTATTTTATTGTTTGTATGATTAGGATGTGGTGAGTGCGCCAAAGTGTGTTTCTCTGCATGTTTTTGTGTGAGCGCTTAGAGGATGGCAAGATGTAGTGGATGAATAGATTTATAGATTAATTTCAGAATTTTTCAAGTTGATATTTGTATAGATCATCTTTTTGAAACAATGTTTCTACTTGCTTAATATGATAATTTCCCATGTTTTCGTTGTTATACAGTTTTTTTAGTGGCACAACAACGAATTCCCTGCCTATGGACTTGGATATAACATGCATTAGTATGTGTACGTTGTAGAAATATAGGAGAGATGTTCAGTATTCTTGTGATGGTTATCTGAACTGACACGTTTTTCCTGAGGCATAAATGAGCACTCTTTCATTAGGCCAATTTGTTTTGTTTTGTTGTGTTGCCCTCAGTAAATTACCCCTAAACCTCTAAAATCAGGGTCACAATTTTTTTTTAAAGATTAACATTTTACTATTTTCTGCTTGAAATGAATATGTTTGCTTGAATAGATTGCTTTTAAACTGTTATCACTCTAGAAACATTAGTCAAATTGACATTTACCAATTTTGTCTTGTCCTGAACCACAGTCTGTCAGTAATTTTGTCAGCAAGAAAAAGAAAAAGGAAAAGGAAAATTGACCGACAGACCGTCCTGACTTCAAGAGTTATGGCACTTGAGGGCAACACAACAATTTTATTTTGTTGGCCTTATTGCAGATAGCACTTGTGACTTGCTGTTTTAAATTTCATTCAACTGATATATGCAGTATGTTTAAAGGTAGATGACCCGATCACATTTTCGTAACACAGAATTATTTCAAACATACGGAGATTTTCATATCATATCAAAGCTCGTATTTTTCTCATCATCATACTGAAATTTGACGGCCTAAATCGGTATAATTACGGAGAAATCGATGAAATAACGTCGAATTACCGCGAATGGTGGTATACCACCGATATAGTTTGTGTACTACTCAATGGGTACAGTTCACAGCATCTTGTGCGTGTAAAATAAGAACCATTAGAGCTATGCAACTCAAACTTTGGAACACAACTTTTTTAAGGATGACCTTTCATGTAGAATAGAAAACTTCAAGTTGAAAATCGGAATGTGATCGGGTCATCTACCTTTAATAGATGTTTTTGATAATAAGCAACCTTATTAAAGTTCAGTCTTGTCTACAAAAAGAGGAAAAAACTAATAGAGGTTAGGCATTCCATGAAAAAGATATGCCTTTAAGGTACGCATGCCAGGATTCCTTAGAAGAACATAACGCCATTGCGCAAGTGTCGCACACCTGATAATATCACGCTATCATAAGAATATACACATAGTCACATTAATACACCAGATGGAATAAAACATAGTTTTATCCGGAACCATTGTTTTACCACATGCTGTTGTAACATCAGATAAAGAAATCCCTGCTTTATTTGAGGTCGTGCATTCAGTTCGTTAATTTAATTCATGATTTGATATGATCCTATTGTTTTTCCCCCGACATGTTGTTTTTAAATCTGATAAGAATCGTCTCACGCAGCTAATTTATTCCGCAATGACTGTTTTTCATCATTTTTAATATATGAATATATTACTGGGGTTCCGTTGGGTTTACTATATTCAAGTTACCTTTCTTACTTACATAACCAGTTTGGTTTTGTACCTGTTATCAAATATACATGTACTATACGAGAAAACAATAAGAAGTGAAACAGAATATTCAAGTTGAGCATCCCACCCCAAGTAAAGGTACATACAATATGGTATTAAGCACCATTCAAGTTGATCATCCCCACCCCCTTTTACCTCGGAAGTAAAGGTACATACAATATGGTATTAAGCACCAGCCGTCAGACATGGATGAATGGTAGTATACAGCATCATTGTCGTATGAATAATAGCCAATTTCTGGCTAAATGTCACCAGTGTTTTAGTTATTGTTATTCACAGTGTGAATCTGTTCATGACCTATGCCATACGTGCAGATTTGAACAAGATTGGAAAAATACTGTTTTAATTTCATGGTTACTAATTAAATTGGTTGAAATAGCAATATTTCACCTGTGGCATTTAATGTTACAAGCTAGAATTCATGATTCAAATACATTTTAGAAGTGGTTATTTAATTTGGCGAACCACAGTTGCTTTTGAAATAACAAATTAAATACTTAACAAACTATGCCCCGGTGTTCATGTCTTTTCTGTTCTTAATGTTGTCATATATTTTTAATGATATGAATAGAGAAAGATTGTATAACAACCAAAGTGGCCTACTACAAAGTCACTTGACATGATATTTTCCCTTTTCGCGAAAAATCACTGTAACGCAGGAAATTTGCTTTCAGGGGAATATTTCATGAGTACTTTTAAACAGTAATTTTATAAATTGGATTTTCCAAATGCCCTGGATGAATTCTGCTTATGATTGAGCTATAAGGCATAGCGTGTACTCCTCGTCTTGTTGTGGAAATAACTTTTCACTCGGTTCCCCTGCCGTTTTATCCCATTTGGAATTTGCAAAAGCAGGTGACTCTTTGCACGGTTGCCATGACCACAGACTTTTTGATAGCATCATCACCATGTGCGCAGTTCTTTTTTCCTCGTTTTACCAGTAAAGTAATATTACGACCCGTTGGGTTTTAGGAAATAATATCAATCATTCGATTTAGCACTCATCGGGACTTTGTGCCTTTAAATGATTGAGAAAGTGTGGATTAAAAATTGATATGTATTTGAAAGATAATCAAAGGATAATGGAGGCTTGTCCCAGTCTATCAAGAGAAACCTCATACATAAACGGCTGTGCACCATGTCATTTTTAATTTGTCAGCCTATCGGTTTTGATTCGGTGCTTTTTCAAATAGAATAAATCATACCATAAGGCCCTATGCAATAGCTACCAGCAATGATATAAATACTGGGCCATTTCGAAGAAAACCTTCAAGGCAGCTATTGCAGATGGACCTATTGCTGAGCACGTTGTTGCAACTGGGAAAGACTATACCTGCAATAGCTGCCTAGCGTTATTATTATTCTCTACAGTGTGTATTTTAACACAATCCAATACATGGCATCCATTATAGATAAGGCTTTGAGGCAGCGACAATGGAGTATAATGCCAGTACTTGTCAAAGTCAATTAAAGTATATGATGATTATGGGCGATTAAACTAACTGGCTGGTAAATTTGAATTTAATGAATGAATATGTAATTGTAGAAGTATCAATTGGCTTATTCTTAATAGAAATATACAAGGGTAGTTAGTGTGCATTACAACCAAGTAAATTCCCATCATATTTTGGGTTCTCATACCTCCAATTATGTGAGCTTCTCTTTACCTATGTAATTTGAATGTGGATTCTTTGCAATTTTTCAAGGGATGGAAATGGCAGCACGATCTTACCTTCTATGATTTTAAAAGCATCTTTTAATATTTTGAAAGACATGCAACCATTTGAAACATAAATTTGGCAAATGTCACACAACAACAGCTTATTCAGATCTGGGTTTAAACTTGGTTTAAATGTTTTACACATTAGGGCCTTAGGTTTGGTACGCTGAGAGATCTTTTAATAATGTGATCAAGCCATTTGCCTTGATGGTATTTTAGTAGACATTATTTCCATATTAGGTGTGTTGTTACATGTACAGTGTACATAATTCATACATGTTGATTTACCAGAGTGGATATATTGCTTCTTGTGGTGTCGACCCTGTTGAAACGAGTCCAGAAATGCCGGAATCAGTAGGTTATTTCAAAAACAAGACAACTGAACAGCTCGACCTGCCGAGCTGTACACAGTGTTACTCGTCAGACTAAGCAGCCCATAGCCCAAATGGCTTGTTTGGGCTCCATTTTGTCACTTGTCCCCATTGAAACTATTGGGGAAGAGATAAATTGGGATTCATCTCAATGTGTTTAGGACCAAGCTTAAGATTTTAAAGAAAATACAAGAAAGGGCCAAAATATTCAGCTTGAAACCTCAATTGAAAAAATTCAATGTAAATCACATGAAACTTATTCAATATAGATGGGTACATATGTAGCTGATAGACTAAAGTGATACTTGCTAACTCGATATCTATCATTGCCAATCCTCTCTGCTCTCTTCAAAATACATCCCATTCTTAGTGTAAATTTGCCACAATATCCTCACCACTAACCAAATATTGCCTGCTTCATTCACACAGTAAAAAAGCCTTCCTTCTTCATCTGTATTATAACCCTCTGCATTTATTTGTAGTGCACCTTGTGTCTCCATGTGGGCGTTTGTCGAGTATCGTCGGTATTGACAAAGATCAGCGGTAATGTATAAGAGGGTTTTTTCTAGATCAACCGGGTGAAAGCTGGGATATGATCTTATGATGAAATCGATACTCTTGTTATTTACAGAGTCGTCTCATCATTTTTTACCCGAGAAACACAGATGTATTTACTATTGTGTGATTTTTCGCTCTATTTTAGACGGCTTTCCGGAGATTTTTAAAGCATAATTTTTTTCTCTCCGTCTCTCTCTCTCGATCACTAACTGTTAGCATACATCTACACTGATACTTCCGTCTGCCGGTGTAGGATATTGAAGTGGCTGTTTTAGAATTGATTTGCAAAGAAGTAGACGATAATGATGAGAGCTGTAATATCACAATTCATAATGTTGCTTGATGTGGCACCAGGGTTGGTGGTATTCATGGTTCATTGGAAGCAGATGATGTGACCAGTCACATCGAAAGGGTGTTTTGTCGGCTGTATGAATTTTAAAAGATATTGAGAAATAAAGAATATACAAAAAAACCAAGAAAAGAAATAAAAAGGAATTTCCACCTAATAATTGTCATAAAAGTCTGAATGCATTGACCAAATTTATCAAATTAGGTGTCATTGTAAATCTGCAAAATATAGTTTTTCGAAACCTGATGGGATGTAATTCAGGTAATATCCATTTGGGCAATTTTATGCTATTTTCCCCCAGAAAATAAATTGCATACCATTTTGACATGGTCAATTTAAATTTGGTCGTTACTGTTATGTAATTTATGAGATGTATACTTCAACTAAGAAATTCAGTTTAAAGTGTTCCTGTAAAAAGAATATGTTAATTTGTGCTTTTTAATTAAACAGTTGGCCCAGTTTTACCAGCAACCAAACTTAATTCATATATTGCCCAATAAATATAACGGCTTGTGATCTTGGCATCCCTTGCGTATTAATGACTGTTATTGCCGCTTTAGTATAAGCGTGTCATCATTGCTCTTGACTTGAATGTTGAAAACAAAATATTTAACTGCTTCCCAGGATTAGGAAGGATATTCTGTATTCACCTTACAACGCCAGCGTGCCAAGTCATGGAGATTGTCGGAATACCTTGCATAGCCAGTGTTGCTAGAACTGCAACTTGGAGCCCATAGGGCAACCATACATAATAGGGCTAGTTGTGATCATGTTTGATATGTTAGATTTTTAATAATTTCAAGAGCTGTAAATTTGCTTCATGGAAAGATTCTACTTCAATTAGGGATATAATAAAGCAATAGATATAAAAATAAGTAGAGAGTGGTGAAACTGTCAGAGACAACTGGGTTGTTATCACTATAGAGTTTGAATATTTTGCTTATTCCATGAAAACACACATCTTTTGCCAAATTTGTATTAACTGCTACCAACTCTGGCCTCAAAATTTTATACTAACTTTTACCAATGATGATTTCATAATCTATTTATTTATTAAATCAATGAGAGATGTTGACAAGAACGATGGGGCGAAGATGTTTAGATGATCTTTGCTGATTGGCTCCTCAGATGCTTTTGCCATTGTTATTAACCAAATACGGATTCTGCAAGGTGAATAACACAAGGCTTCATAATTTGCTTTCATGCAATTTGATGTGATTTTTGGTTCAACTGAATAAAACTTTGAGGAGAGGTGGGCGTGATGAGAGTCCTCGGGGGTTTGTTTCTATATGGATGCTGCTGCTATTTGCGCATACAGTTAAATGGGTTTAATAATGGATGGGAATTCCCCAACCTGTCTGTACCAACCAACCATTCTTTGCCATTGTTTTGATTGTATTAGCAATTTTAGTTGTCTGCATTCATATCAATAATTTCTTTAAAATATAAAAACAACAAAGAAATGTCTAAAGAGATGTTAGTTACCATGGCAATAAACAGGACGACTGAGAGATAACCATTCAATTCACGTATAGCTATACATTCTATACGAGATGTGTCCAATCAAATCAAGAAAAAAAAGAGGGTAAATTTGACCTTAATTCCACGCCAGTGCAAACTGAACGTGTTTGTGTGAGAAACTCCTGCTGGTAATAGCTGCCAGATATGTTATGAGGCTTTCAGGGGAAAATAGACTGGGAAAAGAATGATGAAGAAGGAAAAAACCCCTTTTGCTTCCCAAAATAAGACATTTGACAATTAATACATACAACGTTTTGATATCGTGATGAATGAGTTCATAATATGCATGGATAACAAGTTTATAACACAATTTGTTGAAAAACTTGTAAAAAAGCCAATTTTGGACCATAGTTTTATGGGAGGTTATTGGGACCCCTGGTGCAATAGTGTATGAATTACTAGATCATTATTATTCATGAGTTGATGTGTAGTCTTTATTCTTCACTTTTGACACATTCGGAGAGGCCCCATGTGTAAGTACCGAATGAGAAAGGATTTAGTCTATGAAATACAAACAAATCATGAGCAAAGCAAGGCAGCTATCACAGATGGTGTACACTGTGCACTTAACACATCTGCTGTAAAAGTTCACGATAGGTTCATAGAACAGCGTGTCTGCTAAACTGTGACGGCATGCTCCCTGCCTACATACTTAAAGTGTAATTAGCCTTCGAGACATAGTTAGTGTACTTGCTGCAGTGAAGTCCATCTCCTTCCTGACGGGTGTGTGGAATAAGTCCGTTTCGATTTTCAGTAACGAACCATATTGTTTTAGTCATTAGGCAACACAAAAAAATGCTGTTATATGGGAAAACGGACATGTTATTGTTGTTCCCCCACCTTATTTTCCCATAACATTTTATTTATTTTTTTAAACAGTTTGCTGGTTTTTTTTGCAAAACAACTTTTTTCCATTCATTTCTATAAAAAATTGGGTCTGTCGGGCGCGTAAAACATGGTTTTTTTTGTGTGGCCATAGCAAACATAATTTGTGAGAATTTTTAAATGTTAATTTAATCATTTTAATATATTTTTTAATGAGACAGTATAATGGAGATAATACAAATGGGCAGAATAATAACGATCATATAAAAATATCCATATTTGAGTGAAATATTGAGCATTTGTTATAATTGGGTATAACCATTCAAAATATATAATTAATAAATATTAATAACTTGTAACTTAATAATGTGCCACTGTGTATCTAGCTAATGTTATTGATCAATAATTGTACCATATGTGCAGTCCTCCAGTATATTAGCACAACTGGGTTGGATAGCTGGGTGTTGTACGTAAAGCCCAGTAATGACTAATTACCAGGTATATTTTAATTGGGCAGTAAAATTAACTCTGCCTGGTTATACTAATGGATGTATATGACAGTAAAATTGTATTAATCAGAACTTCAGCAAAGACCACATCATAATAATGGAATGAAAATATTCAAACTAGTAAGTAAAAGAATTGAAGTATTATATGCTTGACACTATTTTATGCTTAGTGAAATGCAAACCACAAGGTTTTTTATTTTTATTTTAGGGCACTCAATTTCAAGGCACAGGGCAAATATAGAAAAGGGCAACAAAGCCATCTAATTATTGTGGTGAAGAATTAGTAAAATTACTGTAAAACATAATTTTGCGGACACATTATTTCACGAATTAAAAATTACTGCTATTTTAGCGAGCATTTAATTTAGCGAATCTGGAAATTTTACTGTTACTTTCAAATGCAAAATTGACAATTTCGCGGGTATTTAATTTGAGCTAATCCACTTTCTCGCAAAATTAAATCCCTCACGAAATTAAGCCCAAAAAGGGTGCTGCGGCAAACCCTAAGTTAGGCTGTCAATGCAATTTCTATGGGCTCAACAAAAATGGGACTAATTTTGTTCATTGGTCAAGACCTAGACAGCATTCTCGCCATGCTTCCGGAAAAATTTCAGTTATGAACACTGTAAAGAATTTAGTAAGTTCTCTTTAATCCACTTTGAAAGGTTCAAACAATTTGGCTGATAGTAACCACAGGGTTTAAACATCTCAGTGGAATCATAGTTCTAAACCCAGTTTTGATAAAACCATTGTATTAATATTAGAGCAAAACAAAGTTTGACTCAGAAACATTTTGTAAAAAAGCTTAAGTGCTGTGCGATTTTGTTGTTGTTGATTTTTTTTTAATAGAAAATTGGCTATGAGGTATGCAATTTTTAATTTTTATTCATCAGTCATGTTTAATTTGAACGGTTTCCAAATTATGTATCATTTTCATGTTGATTCATGCTTACATAGAACCACAGGGAAAAAAGAAAAGAAAAATGCATCCCTGCTGCGGAGTAGAACTACACGCTAAAGCTTATTTCACATACAAATGCACGCAGGTTTCTGAGACAACCCTTTTTTTGGGGGGGGGGGGGCCTTAGATAGATAGAATAATTTCCCTTTTACATGTGTTTTAAAGATATGGATTATAAAAGCCTCAAATCATATGGCAATTAAATTGACTCTAAACTGTCTATAAATTTATATTCAGTCTATTAAGGTCCTATCGTCATAATGAAAAACATTGTAGAGTCAATTAGCGCAATTCTTCCGACAGGATCAGGTTTCCCAAAACAATACGTTTTAAAATTGTCAATGGACGCAATTGCAAACAATTCAGCTGTGGAACAGCTTTGTGGGTGATGAAACCGTGTTGATACGCAGAAAATAAAAACAGTCCGCCCAATTGACCCACAGATACGTTAAGGCCAACTAAACAATCAATTTTAATAACGCTCTTATTGATTATCCGCCTGCGCACATGCTGGCGCTACAGTCTGTTCGTGCACCGGAGCCCATGGGGCGTAATCATAGACGTGGTGTTATGTCCGAGATTGCGGGTTGGCTTACACAACCATTATAGTGTTCGTGATGGAAGGAGATTGATGACCGGAATAAGAGCGCTACATAAACTGAGACTGATGTTATATGGTGGCCAAAAGGAGCTCATATAATAATTGTCTAGAGGATTTATGTATATATAGGAGATGGATATTGTGTATTTGTCCGGCTGTCCATTGTGACCAGAGCTTGACGGTGTACTTACGTGCCAAACACAGGATTGAAGGAGTGCTAATGTAGCGATTCAAGTGAGATTTGGCCAAGAATATACATTTGATGAGGCATGCAGTTACATTCATGCAGTTACATTCATGAAATTATGTCCCTAAAATATGTTCATTAGAAGCTGTTGATCTATTTGATTTGTTAGAATCCTCCCTTTTGAAATAATTCTCTGGATTTTAATTTGTGATGTGCGATTAAATAGTAATAAAACACAGGATGTTTGGGTTGCATGAAATCGAAATCAACATTTCATGTCACAAACATCCCAACCAATATCAAGCAGATATTGTTATTAGTAATTCATCAGGCATGATATTTCATTGATATCAGTCCGGAAGTAGACCTTTTTCTTTCCAAAGTTGTCTTCTATTTTTGTACACAATACTAATATTGTGGCTTGGTATTATAGATCGATTCACAGTGAATTAACTCTATAATAAATTTCACCAAGAACTTGTGTGAACTCAAAGAGTAGGATAAAGAAGCAAATGAATGATAAGAATTAATATAAATAAATAATTAAATGGATTTAGTCCATGCTGTACGAAACGAATTTGTCTTGAAAATGAATATTGCCTAAAGGTTGACTCATCATTCATGTAAATAAATAAATAATTCAATTATCAGATAATGCACTGCCAGTATCAAAAGTGCTCGATTCCTAGGAAGAGCGTATTATGTTGAAAACAAGCAGTTAAATTGAATTACTTATACATAGTAACTGGCAGTTTCATGCTCACCAACCATTTCATAAATAAATAAATACATTCAAAGGCTTCTAAACTTCCTGTGTGTTGCTTTTGTTTAGTTTATCTCTTAACCATTCATCAATTTTAAAAATTTTAAAAATTTGATCAGCTTCAAATTGGCAAGCCTCCGTAGCTAGTCCTTACAGATACAATAATGGATGTTTGCGCACATGAATGCAACAAATACTAGGTGCATCATGTGTGGGGCGGGCATGCTGACTAAATTGTGTGCGTACGTATGGACAAAATCACATACTAGTGCTAGGATTGCTTTTGCGCATGTGTATTAATTTGTAAAGAAATGTTTACACATTGCTAGTTGACTTTGAGAAGATGAAATCAAACTTTTTATTTTGATTCTAAAATGTTTTGTTTAAACTACAAAAAGACAAGCAGGTCACATGTGTCTGGTTAGATTTAAATCCAATGTCAAAATGGAACAAAAGAGATCTAACTAGGAAGGTTTTACATGGTAGACATGGTATGGGAAGTATGTCAGTCATGCTGGAAACTTGAAACCCTGATGAAACTGAACATTGAAAAACATCACATTCATGTTCATGGACTGCTGGACTCTATGGCTGACATTTTTTGATAAGGGACAATTTTCATGTATGGTGCTTGTCAATGGTCGACTGGATTATCATTTGATATTTATTGTGCATAAATGAACATTCTATTGGACCAAAACAGGGAATCTGCGGAGGAAACTAAATGGCATGATGTCTCTCTACCTTAAATTTGCGAAAATATCTTAGTGTGAAAAAATAGATTGTACAGTTATACATTGCCAGGTTTCCTGTGATGCTACTGTAGACTTGATCCCAGACTTGTGATGTTGTAAATTTACAATTTTTAGAGTAATTGGATTTGCAACTATGGTCCATTTTGCTTAAAGCATGTAATAATGTAGCACCAGTATGTTGAATCTTTGGTTGAATGCAGCATCAGTACAGTGTAACTCAAAGCAGACATAGTAAATTCTAAATCATCAAATACATGTATTGATAACGATAAGTAGCTTTTGACTTGGAAAAGGACAAGTGCAGATATTTGGGGAAAGAATCTTGAAGCAAGACTACTTGTACATGTCCCCACAGAGTTCAGCTCCATTGCCATGTTTAGAGTGAGTGCCTAGGGCTTCATCAATTGCACAGTACACTTTTATACTCTAAGTATTCATTGTGCCATGCAAAGTTCTTGAAAACCCTGCATAGGAGGCTATGTACAGTTGAGATATTATTATCTTTCCTGGCCGTCTCATTATTTGTGGCACAGTTTACTGATCCCATGTTCACCAGTGTAATCAAAATTAACCTTTTGTATTCTGGGTATGAGTTTGTCTACCCAGAGTACAAGTATCCGGCATTCTGGTTCATGTTTGTGCGACACATTCAGGAACTGTGTAGTTGAATATGAGGCCATAATATGCACAGCTTGTAGTCATAATGCATTCCATGATTCACAGCATTATGTTGCATCACTACGATCAGATCGTCTAGAGGGGCAGCAATTATAAAAGTTCACTTTACACCCTAACACATCATGCAACATTAGACTCTACAAGATAGCATTACGACGAGACAAAATGTGCAAGTACTTTTATTCTTCATCTTCATTCTTGATAAGCGTGCACGGTGTACATTGACCTGAGGTAACAGGCAAGTATTTAGGTTACCCAAGTAGTGCACACACGTTTGTGTTTTAACAGAACTCGACACCGTTTGACTCGGGCACATTTTAAGATGATTGGATTACAAAGTTGAGGGGAATCTTCCACCATACAGACGTATGTGTTGTCTGTGCCATGCCCTGTCATCTGCTAAGGTGACATTGCGATGAAATTTCATAATCTATGGAGTGAAAAATGAAGCAAGTTTTGTTGTGGTATTTGTCATATTTTGAGGATTGTCCAAATGCTGATTTTGCACTAAAAATAGGGAGGGGGGGGGGGGGATAAATCTGAATATGAAAGTGGGAATCAACTTTTTCACAACATTGCATAATAATGTATGGGGTGATAAATGAAGCATATAATTTAAATTTTGAGGATGTATCAATTGTTAAAATGTTGATTTTGTTGTGATTAAAGGGGGCAGGGGGGGGGGGGAAGAATAAATGCAAATATGAAAGTTGAAAACAACATTTTTTATGGACATGTCGCCTGTTTAAAAAAATAAGGGCTGTCAGTATATCTCTGAATGGTTCAACATGGACAGAAGTTGGAGTTGGTTCCATTTTTAGATCACTTAGGTTTAGTTTTGGCTCAACTGAAAATTTGCAGACCACATCTCTACCATTGTATGGAAATATGATTCCCCCAGATATTGGATAAGCTAAAAAATGGGCTGATTGAATGAAGTGTTGGTAGTTGATCTTTGCCAATGATCAAAATGGACACAGATTACACAGATTAGTTTCAACAAATTTTACAATGAACAGTCATTGTTGTGATATACTTGAGTGGTGCTTAGTAAAAGTATATAATACTAATAGTGTAAGTGGAATCTGAAGTTAAAAGGTAAATATCTATCTTTGTGTTTGATTTACACAGTGGCTATCAACACTCTATATAATGGTGATCAGTCATGATGCTCTTAATTTCTAAAAATGGCATACGGCTCTGGGCGGCTCATCCATTTTGTAAAAATCAAAATATATGCGGTGTTCAAAGCTTGATTGAATAATGAGGCACATTTTTTATATTCAAAATAGTAAGTTTCTTGAATCTTACATAAGACTCTCCACAAGAATTCTGAAACTCTTATCATAAGAGTTTCAGAATTCTTGTGGTGTCAAATATTTTCCTTTTGTTTTTCCTCCTACTTAAATTAAGAACATGACTGTCAAACTTGGAATTCAATTATTGACATACGTAAAACAATGTTCCCACAAAATGTAAATTGGAAATAATCTTGCTTTTGGATAATAATTGATACATGACTTGCATTTTTACATGCATTTTTATGATAATAGCAAGGAAGTGATCACGTAATGTACAGGTCACAATATTTACACAAATAACCTAACAATTGGCACTTTCCAGTCTTTGTGCGATCAAACAATTGCTGCTACTAGGCTCTTCTGACACACACAATCCATCGATCCATTTGCAATGAGGGAATGCAAACTAAATAGTCATTGCAAAAACCCCAAATTAGAAGTGACCCGTGCTGTCACAATAGTCGTGATCATTCTATGGCGATGCCCCCTGGCACCTGTTAGGTAGCTAGTGTGTAGTACAATTTGTCAGAAGCACTGATGCAATGTTGTCGATCCTGCCGCCCAAAAAGGGGTCATTGGTTTAGCGGCCAGAACACATCAAGGAGTGTATAGAGCTTGTGATATGTATAGTATCAGTTTTTTTTGTCCATTCACCTTCAACGAAAGATACAGTGTGTTTGTACTTGTTGGGCTTGTCGTATTGAATCAAGAGTAGAAACGTTTATAGTTTGATCAGTTACAAATTGGTGAAGCCTCCTTACAGCAGTGAATGAATATAGAAGGCCACGGGCATGCACGAATGCAATATAAGCACTGTGCATCATGTGCGTGCGACCAAACTGTGTGTGTGTTGCCAAAATGGATTACTTTTGTTCTGGGAGAGATAAAAACCTGAATATTTCTCGCCGATTTGGAACTGATTAAACTAGAGAATATAATGAGCATTGCGTAATGGTGGATTCACTCATTGTGATGCAGCACACAATTTCCCCCCATAACGTAGCAAAATGTTAACCTCAAACCCTAACCCTAACATGTGTTACAAATCCCTCATAGGGTTACAAACAAAAATTGCATGTGCGGCAGTATGTATTATTTTCTTGTCTGCACTTTCTGCCATGCCATTTACTGCTTAAAGTTTTTTATTTTTGCTGTTGACTTTGTGAGAGATTTTGTACCAAAATGGATTTTTGCTCTACATCATCTTTGAAAAATCTGATGTTACAGTGTATTTGAATGGATTAAAAGTACTGTATGATTTATGTAGAACTCTAAAGTGTTCGATCCTCTTGTGTTCCCCCATTTTTCATCCCATAAGCATTTTGCATAGATATCAACAGTTGCCACATGAATGCAAATATTTAAACTCTTAAGAGAAAGTGTTCAATCAAGCTTTATATTCCTCAATGATTGCATAAATTAAACAAAGTCGCACAGAATAGCAGCACACAGAACTTGGCTAAGAACAAATAACATATTCCATGCATACATTTAACCTTTAAAACTAGGTTATATTTAGTCATATCCAAGTAATGGTTAACCTACTTTTAATGTATCTCTTCTAAATTCAAGAACTGTATTTCATGTAAATTACACATGTCACAATTAAATGCTTGTTTTGGGAATTAAATGTATGAATTACACATAATTTGTGCAAAGCCCAGACATCATAGCATAGAGCTGAACTTAGATGAAGAAAAGTAAGAGGAAAGTGAGAGGTAGTTTTTCTCCAATAGGCATCTTCTCAAAGAACTGTATCAGGAGTGTTCAACATAATCCGAACCCCCTAATAGGGATCACAATTTTCGAAGAGAAAACACTAACTGAATCGATTCGGGGACCTTCTGTACACACGACCCTCAGCTACTCGTTAGCACAGTATATGGGCTCGGTTGATTATGTCATCGAAAAACCGGACGCCCATGCGCTTCCAGATAGGCTTACATGTAGTATTTTTTAGTACTCAGGGGAGTTGGGTTTAAGAAGGATTAAAAAAGGCTCTAAAGATGACTGTGCTGTGCTGGTGATGACTGATTTAGTGTTCCTCGCCAATAAGCTATCTTCTGAAGATAGCAATATTCAAAATACCATTGTCCATTATTAGATTGATAGATGCTAAGAAATTGCTGTGTTGGCACAGGTATAGGGAAATAGTGGTTGAATACAGCTTTGCTATCTTCTGAAGATAGCAAAACCTCTGAAGATAGCAAAGCCTCATATATTGAATCGGGTTATATCACTTTCACGGGGAAGCCGGTTTTCCGACTTTTCGGGTTCTAAGGGTTAAGGTTGGGTGTTTGTACGTGTGTGCTATCTTCCGAAGACAGCAAAGCCTCATCTATTGAATCTCACACAGAACATATTGACAGTTGCAGGTAGAGGAGAGTGTTGTTTTGCTCAACTTGTTTGGATTCTTGGGAAATGAAGTTACAAATACACTCCATATAATAAATAGTGTGGGGCATAGTGCTTTATGTGGGGATAAGGCTTTATTGTCTGTGGAAGGTAGCAGTATTATTCAATATTTGTTAATCTATGATAACTCTAGGTTGGGTGTTTGAACATGGTTATAAAAGTCTTTGATATAGGGCCTGTGGCGGCAACGGTATAGTGTAGAGATAACGGTTTTGCCATCTTCAGTATATAGCAGTATTGCTCACAGTACTTACAATCATGATTACACAAAAAGTTAGGATGTGTTTTTACACACAGTAATAGAAGTCTGTAGCATAATATTATTGGCCTTTGGCATAGTGTAATCATACTGTAATGATAAGGGCTTTGCTATCTTCAGAAGATAGTAGAATCTTAAATGTCGTCTACATTGATGATGGCTTTTTCTCATTCAAAAAAAAAAGGTGCTATCTTCTGAAGATAGCAACCAGACCTATTGCATATGTTTTGATCTATGTACAGAAGTATATGTGATATATTTAACATTTGTAAAGATGAATCTTGATTGAACAGCCATTATCAAAACATTTTTTTAAATTATTACTATCGATTCTTTTTAATTAGATATGTTTTATGCATTTTATTCTACATCAAAATAAGATGTATTCATATCACTATCTAGCTTTTTTATAGAGCCACATCTAATCGCTTGTCTGATTTACCGTATAATTGTAAGAAAACAATTTGAAAAGGTAAAGTGTTCTTTACCATTTCAAATGATGTATACACACACTGTCAGGTATAATAGGTATTACAAATTGATGTGTTATTGAAGTGTCTCGACGGACCATTAGGGGATACCTTATCAGATCAAATGAAACAGGTCTACAGTCCATCCTATCTTTTGTTGGTCAAATTAGTTTTTATCATTCAAGGACTTGCAACAAGCTGAAGACTAGTATTACTCGTGGGAGAATTGATCACAATGCGATTCTAATCAATTTCAGCCAGACGCATGGATGGCAAGATGAGAAAAATTATAGAATTGGCTATTCCATTTGAAATCCACACCCCCTATGGAAAAGACATGGCTGTAATCTTCCACACAGGGAGGGTAGATTTTAAAAGGAGTCACTCGTTCAGGGCAACCCCATTTTAGATTCACACTCCCTGTGGGAAAGATTAAGGTAAAGGCTTCCACAGGGGGTGTATGGATTTTGAATGGAATAGCCCAATTGGCGGCAGGATGTAGGCTTGGCCATCGGCCAGCTGGTCAATGTGAGAATACATGATGATGTGTGTCCGTCCATGGTTGTTATCTTTAATATCCACTGTTATTGAGACATTTCAACTCATGTAACATTCAATGATATTATTATTGATGAGGGTGATAGTAGAAATGCCTTGGAGCATCTTAGGGATAAGTGGATGACCATGTATCAGACGGATGCTATATAGCTGTCCTTCTACCAAGTCATCTTATCGCTTGTTGATTACCAGGGCACTGACAGGAGATTTTTCGTTTATTTTTGTGTAATTTGCTGCGAGCATTTAGGGGATCTCTGATTCTTCCATTTTGACTTAATATTGAATGGGCAGCATTTTCAAGTTTATTCAAATTGGGTGAACTATTTGCGCTACGGTTTATAAATTGTCAAACATAAAAGATACCAGGAGTATTGGATTAACATAGAAACATAATTATCAAAACTGACCTGCTAAAGTTATGTTTATACCTAGACTTAATTTGATTTTCCTAACTCAAAAATATGTTAATCAAATATATATGTGTATGGCCTTGTTGGGAGTTGATCAATTCTCACAATAACTGGCTACTATAGTTTCAAACCACAGTTCTCAATTAAAAAAGACTATTTTTTTTCTCCAAATAAACTGTATCTCTTTAACAAAAAATAACACTGCACCTGTCTTGGTAACCATCTCAATAGAGCGGCAGGAAGACCATCTGATTACCGTGGCAACCGTTTCCACGGAGATGCCATAAACTATAATATTAAGAATGGGTGATGGTGGTGGCCTTGATAAACCAGTCACATATTGCCTAGATGTCTAGCCCTAGCAATTACTAGGCTTTGCAATTAGTGTAAGGAATGAGAATATTCTATCATGATGGAGATTGTGAGAGTTGGGTATATTCTGCTGCTGCCTAGGAAACAACGATTGATGGCTGTGTATGTAGACAAGTGTATTAACATTCTGAAGATGTTACGGTTATTTGATTAGTATTTCTGTTGAATGGAAATTAAGAGAGGTGGTTCTTTACTACCATTTAACTGACTGTCATATTGCATTGCACAATATCAGTCCATATGTACCTTTCTTACTGAACTCAAGACATTAGCTTGTTAGCTTGCCTTCAAATGTTAGCTTGTCCTTCAAACATAAGCGTTTCCTTTAAGTGTTAACTTGTCTCTAAGAGAAAGATTGTCCTTCAAACGGTTGCTTGTTTGTGTAAAACATTAAAGGCATATTATGCGATCTTTAAACTGGAACCCCCGCTATCTATGATTTTCCCATAGAAATGCATTTTTTGTGTCAAATTACATTTATAACCATGAAACTAAAATATCTTATAAGTTAGAGAGCAATACGTTTCTTAATTACTTCAAATTAAGTTTTGCTGGTCCCAGAGAAGTTTTTATTTTCTGATTTTTCCCCCCGTTCGTAAATAGAATTCTGGACAAGTGAACAGAATAGTATGGAATGCTTTATGATGAAAATTGAAACAAATATGTTGAAAAATCCCTTAAATTGGAAGCAGATTTCCGTTATGATTTAGTAAAGTTCTGTGATGTTTTTTTACGGAAAATACAGTCCAATGTATATTTGTCTTTCCTGATACTGATAGTCAAACTTTATTAGAAGAGCGAGAGAAATATGTGTATAAATTTGAAAAAGATCACATAATATTGCTTTAAATATCTTGCATACACTCTAGCTAGCCAATGTTGTTGGTATGCAAATTGATACCTCCAACTATTACTTTTATTATTATTACAGTTTCCATGGAAATGGTCTATACTCATACCTAAATTAATTAACTGTTCCATCGTTATCTCTCCCATTCCAATCAGTGAAGTACAATAGCTTTTCAATTGAGTGGTTTTGCCTCAAAATCAATTAAAGAGTATGGTTCCTATGCATGATTTATGAAATTGTCCAGTGAAAATGGAGAGGTTAGAGTATGGGTAGTTACAATAGCTCTAATGTCGTTATAGATATGGCATTGAGTTTTTTTTATTATCAATGTATTAATATTTAAAGCTTATTTTTGTTCTCTAGACAAAATCCTCCCCGAAAATAACAGTAGTCTGTAAGCATACGTTCTACAAGTCATCACAAGTATAATCAATAGTCGAAGTACCACGGGGGATATTTTATTTTTACAAATTAAAAAGCAGTCTGTGTTTTGTGAATAAGAAGAACCAAATCATAGAGAGACTTTGATTGAGTACACGGTACGTGCCAGGGGTTATTGTTGCACAGGTTTTTATGAAACAAGTGCACATGTACGCCGGTCTATAGTTTGTTCAGTTCCAAATAGGAGTATTACCTATGAGTAAGCTCGTCATCATTCAACTGAATATAACACTTATTGAATTATGTTAGCTTTTCAATAGGTTTGATTAGTGATGTCATGAATAACTTACTCATAGGGTAGAACACAAATAGGATATATTTGTCTTCGTTTAAATGTTTCGGTCATAATCCCAAATAGGAAAGCACTTCCTGCGTGAACAAGGAAACACGGAAGTGATATTTTATGCATAAAGAAAATTCTTTCTAAGCCACCAGCATTTAAGTCAAATTTATGTAGGCATAAAAAGGCACGACACAAGTGCAATGGGCGTGCACAAGATTATGTATGTTGCTTATTTTCATCTTACAACACACGCCAGGTGAAATTCTTTCTGCATACAGATAAATATGAGCCAATTTATTTTGTTGGTCTATTTTGTACGTAACGACCTATAGCCGTGTCCTGATGTACTAGTATGAGAAATATCTACCGAGGCAAAGTACTACAACTGTATGGAGTAGCGTGTAGGTCATTGGCCGTCGTTTGCATGTTCAGGGGCAGCCGTAAGATATTACATATCGTGTTTCGCAATATTGGGGGTTATATCCTGGACATGGATGATTCATGTACAAGCTTGACGGCAGTGATATTTCGATGGAATGAACAAGTTGGGTTAGATCGATATTTCTTTGGCGGCGATGTTGTCGATGTATTACATAATGTAGGTCAAAGTCAGCATCTTGTTTTTATTTGAGATGTTTAGTTAGGTACAGAGGAGTCTGGTATGAGAAAAGGGTTCTCTCTTTATTTGGTTGACTAATTGTTATTTCCTTCTATTAAAGCATAGTATCATTTGTCAGTAAGTCACATGCTTACAAGTAAGGCAAATGGAATTATGTTGAAGGAACATGGATGGCTGTTCAACTGTCTGTTTGATAATTTAAAGGCATATTATGTGATCTTTTCCAAGTAGCGCCCTCTCTCATTGATTTTTACTATGAAAGCGGATTTTCTTGCAGATTTGCGTTTTTGATTATAAATGATAAAGATCGAAGTTACAGATCGATACGATTCCTAATTACTTCAAAATCATGGTTTGAAAAATAGATTGTACCGAGCGGTACAATCTATTTTTCAAATTTTACTCTTAATTCACTCTTTAAACCATGATTTTGAGGTTATTAGGAATCGTAACGCTCAAGGATTGAGGGCGTCCCATGGAAAAGATCACATAATATACCTTTAAAGAATTGGATTAAAAATCATGGTCTAATATGAATCGGGTAGCAATATGCAATAGAAACCTATAGTACAAATTTCACTAAATATATTGTAATATTTTTGAAAATTGTTTGCATAATGTTACATGTCCCACTATGACTATATCATTGACGAGGGCTCCATTACACTGCGAGTCATATCTGAAGCCAAAGGAATTAATGGTGTCTCTGTTAAATAACATTCTGTTATTGGAAGGTTAGGCAAGGAAATTGATTTTGGCAAGCGGGTTGCTAAGGTTAGCGGTTTCACAAGCACAGCTAAAATAGGAAAAAAAGTGTTTTTAATAGCCAGGACTGAGGTAATTAATGATGATGAAGTTAAATGATGCAATTATGTTGTAGTGATTTGAACAAGCGGATGATTACAAGAGGACATAGTTTGTTATACTTATTTTGTTATACTTATTGGATTCCAGCAGCGCATGTTTTATATGTTAAAGGTGAGCAATGCACTTTCCGATAATGATACCGTTCTTGCCCTTTCCGATAATGATACCGTTCTTGCCCTTTCCGATAATGATACCGTTCTTGCCCTTTCCGATAATGATACCGTTCTTGCCTTTCCGATAATGATACCGTTCTTGCCCTTTCCGATAATGATATCGTTCTGCAGAAGAATATAGCAATATTCGTGCACACATTTGATACATGGGCTCAGTGAGCAAAATGCACAGAATGACCAATTATATTTTAGTGAATACTTTACAATAACACCATGAAACTGCCCTGGGTAAAATGGGGGCTCTGTAGTCTTAATGATTGATGTTGTTAATAATGTTTGATCAAGCTTTCGTTTTCGTTTGGGAATGTTGATAGTATAGGCAGATCAACTTATTATTTTGATCTGGAATTGAAATTACTACGTTTGTATGTTCATTCTTACGGTGAACAACCTTGTATCATTATGCGCTTCAAGCGTGACTACAGCAAATATACTACATTACCTAGCCACAAGTATAAACCCCAGGGCCAATAAATGGCAGCACAAACTTGGTGTTTCCAAAGACCCCGACTTGTGTTAGAAAGTAGCCCAATTTTGGTTGTCAGCCATTGGTTACAATGTGAAGATGTGTCAAACTGTAGCCCAATTTGTAAATTTCACGATTGGGCTGCTGAATTGTGTATTTCGGTAACATTGAGTGAACAACCCTTGAGCATTATTAGTAATAGCAGATTTCCTGTGTATTCAAGTCAGGCACTGGAGAGAGGTGTCATAATCGTTGCAATAGTAGCAGGATAGACCCCGCTAAGACCTTTAGTTCACGTATAATGTACATGCATACGGGTAAATGTTACTGTGGAAGATCAACAGAATTAAATCTGTGGAAAATGTCTCTACCAGCCTTTGAACGTGATCACATTTTCATAAATAAGTGCTTAAAATTGAGATTCTTTTATTCACTTAAAATGCAGAGCTAAGGCTGAAAATACACCTACTTCAAGAAAATAATGTTCGGTCATTTGGATCATAGGGTTACGTACATTCCTTAGTATTCAAAAGGAATTAAGAAGTGTGGACAGCAAGTCTAGTCCAGTCCACTCAGTCATGGATAATATTTTTAATTTTTTTTTGTCCAATGTGTCCATTCAATTTGCATTCCGTAGGATCATTGTTCTTATCTTCCCAGCACTTCCCTGGCCACATGTTCAAAAAATCTAGTAGATCTTCCTCTGGCATACCAGGAAAGAATGTACTATTATCACCCATGAGACTTTGATTATTCAAAATTCAAATGCTGTCATGAATATTCATAAGTTTAGGTGATTTATAAAATTCAAAATTCAAATGCTGTCATGAATATTCATAAGTTTAGGTGATTTATAAAATTCAAATACAGACTCAGTGGTGGCAAAAGTGGTTGAAAAATATTGCATATTAAGGCAACTGTTCTCCTGAAACTGCTGCGATGACATGCCTTCCGGTGTATCACGGTTGAGTTGGTATAGTACGCTTCCAAAAGACAAAATAACCATCGGTTGCTGAGTAGGGTTTCCAAGTGGTACATCGCTCAAGGTATATGGGCATGAGGAATTATTTTAACCAGTTGAAGCAGGAATGGGGAAGGGTTCTTCTAGATACTGAAGGGTCAATAATTAATCTTTTCCTAGAGGTGTATAAAGTACTGGATAAACAAACACTTAGAAGATGTAAAAATAACTGGGTCTGAAAATCTGACTATGCTCTTTTTGCTCTTTGAGACCGATGCAGAATTTAAGAAACAACCTAAGAAAAAGTTTCAAGATGTTTTTCTCATGGTTTTGAATGATATTTCAATGATTTTACAAATCAATTTATTTACTGGGACAGCATAGAAATGGCAAAAACAGCTCCTTCTTGTCTTACAGCCTGTATCAAAGGATGATATTATTCCCATCAATTAGTTATTCCTCAGGAAAAATAGCACCATCTTTTAAAGCCAATAATGCTTTTGAACTATAATTGTCAATATGGTTAGCATATGGACAGTATGGTTGCACGAGGGCACAACATAGACTTAAAGAAGTACAGTGACTTGGTCACACACTCTTGGACGTCATCCATGCATCTTGCTTCCGTTTTCCCAGAATTTCTGGGAAAATAATGTTTGCTTTTGAAGTTTAAAAAATATTGTGATTGAATATTATAGATATTTTGAGTACAGTTACTGTTTTTGAAATATTCACAATTTGAATTGAAGACTCTCTATATATATATATATGGAAAAGTATGTTATACTGGATTGTAACTTTACATTGAGGCATAATTAATACAGCACACACATCCCAGATGGCTAGATACGATGATATTTTATGGATTTATTCTTTGCCAATGGATCCACCATATACCAAAATCTGCCGTTGACTTTCACGCTCATGAACCCTAGAGTGGATGACTGTTAAATTGCAATTCAAATATGAGACAGCTGGCATTATCGATGCTTGATTATGTGCACAATTTGTGCGCCGATAATGAAGCCGTTGCTTTAGTTTCCCTATTTCTTGTCTTGTTTCATCCCCCGCACAGTTTTTTAAGCAACAATTTGAGGGTTGAGCGCCAGAAGAGAGAGCTTAACTCATAAAATGCTATTTTGAGATAATCAACTTTCAAATATTTGGGACTCATACAATACACTGTAGCACTCAACTTATAACTCTAATTTTAGTCAAATTAAGAGTGTTTATGAGTTATCGCTTTATGGTTCTGAAAATCTAGGTTATGGATTATTTTTGTACCAAAATATCAATTTGCCCAACAAATGAGTTACGGCCTTCTGGTGCTCAACCCTCGAATTTAAATATTGGTTTGTAGCCATGCCTTTATAATAAGGTTTGATATAATCTGCCTGTAACTGTTTTATTGAATTTCTTTTTACACTTCGATACAAGTTATTCAAAATATGGAATCATTTATAGTGAGGAAAGTGAGTCTCCTTACAAACCAAGCTTAACGTGACACTTCTGAATTTTAAATTTCGCACACCCACATCCACCTCCCACATTCACACTCCACAACTCTTAAGGGGACATTATTTCAACACTTGTTCAACTCTTGTTCCCTTTGAGGTGAGCATATGAAGATGGAAAAAAGTTCAGAGAAAAGATTAATAATATCATGAATTCTAGTCTAGTTTATCTGTTAACAAAAACTCAAGGATATAATTATTATACATGTATATCATATCAATTTAATTGAGTACTTATTCTGGGAAAAATATCAATAATCATGCCTGATTGATTGATTGGTAGATGATTTTGGCTGGGAATCAATGGTGTAGAACAAATGAAGATGAGGTCTTTTGGGTATAATTAGTAAGGCAAAGAACCTTAACTAACCATCAAAAATGCAAGAAATATATATTTATTGACAAGACAATCAACCATTTTCAGACTTTGATGTTGAACGTTCTAATTGTTCCTACTAGGTTATTGTTTAAATTAAAGTTGATAATTTAGCATGTTTTTATGTTCCAAAGTTTAGAATAAAGACTAAACAATGTCTAAAGGGATGGCAAATCATTATACCTTGAGTATTTGTTATTTACTATCTTAATAGCATACTCCTTAAATTGGGTTACCATAATCCTTAAATTGGGTTACTATACAGTGGCACTGCTATCTTCTGTAGATAGCTGTAACGCTTTACTTTCCACATTAGTTGTTTTATCTTGAATAGATTTTATACCGTTCACATCATGTTTTTATAATGCTTAGATAAAATACAACAATGCAATCAATGGGATACCTAAAAATCTGTGATGTCTGAAGTATCACATCTAAAGTTGTGAATTTAGCATTTCAAAGTTTAGAATAATGATTTAATAATGTCTAAAAGTATGGCAAATCCTTACACACCATGAGCATTTGGAGTTTACTATCTTCAGTAGATAGCATAATCCTTAAATTGAGTTATCATGTAGTGGCACTGCTATCTTCTGTAGATAGCATAATTCTTATACTTTGCACATAAGTTTTTTTATCTTGAGTAGATTTTATACCGTTCACATCATGTTTTTATAATGCTTAGATAAAATACAACAATGCAATCAATGGGATACCTAAACATCTGTGATGTCTGAAGTATCACATCTGAAGTTGTGAATTTAGCATTTCAACGTTTAGAATAAAGATTTAATAATGTCTAAAAGTAAGGCAAATCCTTACACACCATGAGCATTTGGAGTTTACTATCTTCAGTAGATAGCATAATCCTTTAATTGAGTTACCATACAGTGGCACTGCTATCTTCTGTAGATAGCTTGATTGTAATACTTTGCACATAAGTTCTTGTATCTTGAGTAGATTTTATACCGTCCACATCATGTTTTTATAATGCTTAGGTAAAATACAACAATGCAATCAATGGTATGCCTGAATGAACATCTGTTATGCCTTTTTCTGTAGATAAAACAATTATTTTTCTTTATATTTGTACATTTGCAACACTATCTTAACCCTTTGAACCCTGAGGTTATTGGTGCGAGCTGTCTTCTCACCCTGAATTATTTTCCAGAATAAAGGATAATTCTATGTTTAGTGATTCCCCTTCTTACACCCTCTGATTGATCGTTACATTGTGATATACTGCCCTCTATTATCGTATAATATGATATTCATAATAAAACGTCAGTTTAAATCAGCTTTATTCTGTTTTTTATCGCCTAAACTGCTATTCATAACCGCACTACAATGCATTACTGTCTACCTGAGAATTATTTGCGCATGCGTATTCATCTCATTTTTGGCTATTTTGACCGTTTTCATCAGCAAATGACATCAAAACACGAACATAAACCTGCGGAAACAAGGTATCTAACATCGGGTAAACATCACATGACTTGGAAGTCATATGACCACTCAAAATCATGTGATCAATGTGTCATCTGTTCCAAGGCACTGTGAGGTGCCTTTCGGGTTATAGCGCCCGAGGTTGAAGGCACCGTACGGTGCCTTTCGGGTTCAAAGGGTTAAATAGATAGCACAATCCTTTTATTTGTATACCTTGAACATGTGGGCGTCTCATGTGTAAATGCGTTTCACTGAAGTGCTGCTATCTTTAGTAGATAGCATATTCTAGCACTGCTATAGGTTTATATTCCATTCTATGGTCTTGGACCATTTTGCTCAATTAAACAGATTGTTTTCACCCTACAAACTAGCAGGTTTAAACCCTATACCTAACCTTAACCCTAACTTATTTGCTTGAGATAAAGTAAATGGCAATTATCCCTGCTATCTTCAGTAGATAGTGTAATCTTATAATTGAATACCTTAGTATTAGTAGATAGCACCAATCAATTCGTCGCTGTTCTGACATACCGGCACATCTCTTTACTTATTTCTGTTGTGATGTGCCGGTATGTCAGAACAGCGACGAATTGTGCTGGTCATCTAGTAAATAACACCATCCTTTCAGTAGATGGCGGTATCTGTTAGGTATATATTATGGAGCTTTTTACATTTTACATACTGAATAACAACCTTACATAACCCTGGGGTACTTTGGTAACAAGAGCAATGCTAACTAGTACTTGTACCTAAATGGCTGCAGGGAGACAAAGTCTAAAGCACTCACTGACTCATGTGTTTAATTTCAACCTGTGGCCATACATCTCTGTTTAGTACCAAGTGCTATCTCAAGTAGATAGTGTGAGCAAGCTTTTACCTTGATTTAGATAGAACTATATATTCAGGTCAGACTGAGTTGTTGTGTTGGGACCAGGATCTCTGTGGGTCAAGTAAAGGATACACCCTGAAGCCTTCAACTAAGTTTACATAGCGGGGTTCATGTTATGTCCTATATACACAGTTCAACAAAATAAGTTCCCCTTTAGATTGTGCCTGATATTTTAAAAATTAGTTATTCCATCGAAACGATTTTTGGCACACATAATGAACGTGTTCACAGCAACATTAGAACGGGGCTATAACTATGCGGTGTTGTAATGCCTGAATGAGCACACATTGAATAGAGGAATACCTCAATTCAAAGGTTGCTAGCACAGGTGTTGTACTGCTTGTTGAACTCATTTAACAACTTTTTTAGTTTCGATGGAGTAACTCATTTTAAGTATATCAGGCATAATCTAAAGAGGAACTTATTTTGGTTGAACTGTGTAATAATAATAATAATATAATAATAAAACCATACTTATTGAGCGCATAACACAATTAAGTCCCTATGCGCTATCACAAACAAACAAACAAACAAAAACACACCCCAACATGAGTAACAAAAGACAAAACAAAAATAAATTAAACAGTAACATTAAATAGGTAAGTTTTTAGCAATGATTTGAACTGTTCAAGAGTTTTGGCGGATTTAACATGATATGGTAAATTGTTCCAAAGTTCAGCAGAAGCATCTTGAAAAGAACGGCGACCATATGAAGTAGAAGGTGAAGACACATGCGCAAGAAGATATTTTGAGCCAGAACGAAGATTGCGAGTGGGCTCGTATTGTTGAATAAGATCTTGCAGATACATAGGAGCAAGAGCTGTATAGTTTCAAAGAGAAACTAAAAGAAGACAATCAGAAAATGATTCCTTTTGCAATCTTCTGATCATTTATAATCAACTAAGTAAAGCATGGCTCATGAAAAACCCACCATTGACAATGATTCCCCTGATAGCATACATCATCGTTTGTCTATAAATTCTAGTGTGGAAATTACCATATTTTAGTTTCAGTCTTTATGCATGGCATGCTATATGTGTGTTAATATCAACAATGGATCCTGTTTTATTTAGCATATTTTAATTGGTATGTTTCTAATACAACAAAGCAATAGTGGTGTTTGAGTAAGTATTGTATGGCTCTATTAATTACAATATTCAGTTTTTTTGAATTCTACAAGAAATCTGAAGAACAGGACGAAGATGACAAAGAAGAAGACAATGAGGAAATATTTCTTATTCTCTCACAGTATTCATTATTATTTACTACTGCTTGTATATGTTTATAGATAATGTTACAGCAACCATTAACCAACATTTAATTGTTTGTTTCTCTCTGTCTTTACAGCTGAACTCCACATAAACCACAACACACAAAATGAATTCACAAATGGTCGAGCAGCCCCATGGGCTGTCCCCCATCCAACACCAACAAACCCTACAGTCATCACATCAACAGCAGACGCCGGATCCCGACGCCATCAAGATGTTTGTCGGACAAATCCCAAAGGCCATGACGGAAGAAGAGCTCAGGGAGATGTTTGAGGAATTTGGCACAGTTTATGAACTGAACGTACTAAGAGACAAAATAAAACAAGAGAGTAGAGGTGAGTTGATTTTGACGATGGCCAAAGACAATTTTTTGAGGGAGGAGTATGTTAAACATCTCTATACCATGATTAGCGAAAGTTGAAAAGAGACTCCATTCTTTGGCTTATTGTATTTTGGATACACTTGATTTTTTGGCGTTAAGCAAGGCCATAGGTTGGTGCTGCCGTTTTATGCCCCTCTTGGGCAAGATTCATCCAGCGCGGCACTTGACTACATAACAACGCTTGTGTATTTCATAGTTTAGCTGTATAGTGACCAGAAGGCGCTTGTTGGAGGAGACTGAAAAACAACTGTTTGAAAGCATTTTGTTCACCTGGGCCTGCGCTTTGTTACGCCGCGCCTGATGTGCCTACATACGCGGTTGATGCTGCCATTTTGTGCCCGTCTTGGGCAAGAGTCATCCCGCGCACTTGACTACATAACAACGCTTGTGTATTTCATAGTGTAGCGGTATAGTCACCAGAGGGCGCTTGGTGGAGGAGACTGAAAAACAACTGTTTGAAAGCATATTGTTCACCTGGGCCTGCGCTTTGTTACGCCGCGCCTGATGTGCCTACATACGCAGATGCACAGTTAGAAATGTTGAGAGTCAAATCAATGTATCAGCAAAAAAAGTACCCGCCTTCGTCTATGGTCAGGCGGTCTGTGTGCATCAGACAAAGAGACCAGCATATTATAAATGATACAACATTGCAGTGTAGTATAGACTGCACTGTCTCTATTTTATTTCTATGATGTGACCGTAACTTTCTAAAATCAGAATGGTTCAACGTATGTCAAATCAATATGGAAACCTATTGAGAAAAAAACAATGCATGCACATTTCCCATACTTATTGCTGCTATTGCTAGCACCAAATCAAACAGTACAACTTATTGAAAGATTAATAATGTCTAAATTTGTCAGTGGTAAAGACCTCTATTGCGGTAAAGAACATATGATGAATACATTTACGACAAGCGCATCTGCTTTTATTTCAAGATCTGTGGAAAATAATGTGTTTTACATGCTTTCGATCGATATAGCTTCTGCTTGATTGGAATTCAAAAATATCAAGATTGTCATTTATCAGGGAGAGGGGCTCTGTCCATGTTTTTATTTGGCGAGTAGACATTGCTATTGTTGAAAAAGAGAAGGAATAAAAAATAATAACCTAGCCTTATTTCATTTTCAAACTCCTCAATATTACAAACAGTCATAACATGTACATGTATACGTGCCACAATTCAATTTGAATGTGTGATCCCACACATCCATTTCCATTTAAGGAAACAAACGAGGTCAGGCCCGGAATGATGCCTCCGTCCCCTCCAGCGCAGAAATATGGTACGCTTTTCTCGCGCCACTTTGCTTTTCCTGTTCTCCCCTCGTTTCTTCCTTCCCCATTACAGTTCGAAAAACGGTAGACATTGCCGTGATGATAATGCATAATCCATTTCTGGCTGGAAGGAATCCCCCCAACGTACACACGCTATCAATTATGAAGCCATGATGATGAAACAGGTTTTTTCCGGGGATTGCAGAGAAGAACCCTGTAGATCAATTTGAACACTGTTTACGCTTTTCATTAGAGAACTGAAATAAGAAGAAAAAAGAAAAGCACAAGAATTCTTGATGAGAAATGGGGAGAGAAAAAGTAGACTAACAGGATTGCTTGCTTTCTGAAAGGATTTGCCTGTTTAACTTAACCACATCATCTCAGCGTAGTTTTTCTCTCTCTTATTGCACAGGGGCAAGAATATTAATGATTGCCGCAGATGCGCTGTGGATATTTGATTAGGATATACGGGCCAAGGTATTAACCTAAATGCCCATGGGTATTATGCTTCTATTTCACAGGATAGAAGAAAAAACTATGAGAAAGAGAAAAGAGTGGAATTTCACAGGCTCATGCTTTACTTACACTTAGGCCTAATAAAAAAGTTTGTCTGAGCATCTCGTTTGCATGACTTGAAAATTACAATTTAAATGCAAGGATTTTTTTCCCTTTATAATAATTTTAAATAAAAATATATTAAAGGTGGCCAGCTCTAACATTATTAGACCATTTCCCTATTACACCAGTATGTCTAAAACAAATGTGTAACGCTTGGCCTATTTGGCATAGAAGTTTAGACATAACACAATCTTTCATTTGCAGCCATTACGAGCCAGTGTTTCCCTGTTCTGTGTATCTATCGATGCATGATTCTAGCGTGCCACTTGGGGAGGGAGCTAGGCATGCGAGCAGGACACGGTTCGACCGTGTCACGCACGTATGACCCGTGGCCCGTAAGCAAAACACTGTATACGAAAACACGAACTAGATTTTACAATTTGAACTAACACATTTTCGTAATAAAACACAAGGAAATACAAGGAAACTAATGGATTATTAGCCATTTATTTAGACTATGCGCATGAAAGTTCAAATAAAAAACAATGATTCCGTCCCTTAATACTGCTAATTAATATAGTAATATGGAGTTTACCAGGCACTTCGATCGCTCGCGAGTGATACTAAAGCGCCATTGTTACAGCTAGTCTTATTCCCAATCATTTTTATTGCTCCTTTTCGTAACACTCAGCGGCATGAGAACAAGACTAGCATTAATTTAAAAGTGACGTCATGATTATAATTGATAAATTCTCCGAATTGCGCAGAAAGCCGCCATTTTGTACACATTTTAAACCGACAGAAAAAATTCTGCGCAACTACGTGTAAAGCAATGGGATTTTTAACTCTGGACGAAAGTGAATATGAACTGCCGATATTTAAGGATTTACCATACTTTGTTTTAGTTATTTGAAGATGACACTCAATCTTTAGGTTTGGCTTTGATGGTACGTGATCAGATATCAAGTAGGGAATCTTTTTGCGTAGCTCTTTTTGCTACATATTTGTGCATTAGTGTTCAAAAGTGTGTCGCATTTCGTGATGCTACATTGGTTAAATCGAACGCTGCGTGGTGGTATGCACTATGCCGGTTATTACGGGGCTTGGGCTCTACTGTGGGTTGGGTTTGGGAATTCACGGAGAGTGAGACTTACGGGATACGGGTACCCGTGACACGCACGTATAGAATGACCCGTGTCACGTAAGAGAAAAAACACGGGATAACTCATACCTAGAGGGAGCTATAGAAAACTTGTTTATTTGGCAAAGCAAGATATTTCTTCTATCTAGCCCCATCCGTTAGAAATTCAATATCCTTTCTCAATCTACACTTTATTATAAAAATTGCATTTCAAAAATTGAAGAGGGAAAAAGACATGATGAAACATCGTTCACAATTATTGAATTTGTAGGTTATCATTGGTGGGGTATTTTGTGACGGTACAATTTTGAAATATAGGCGTATGGATACCAGGTCAGTAATTTTCTGTCCTGGGAGCTAAACCTTAACATTTAAAATGATGAGACGCAGACATTTTCCAGTTAAGGAAGCATAACCGTTTCAATTAAGTAAATAGACCAAACATTTCAAACAAGCTTAACTGGTTCAATTTAGCTAATAGATTAAACATTTTAAACCGTTTCAATTTAGTGGTCAGGATTCGATCTTGAAACACCAATTTATTTATTTTATTTTATATAATTTTGAAACGATAATTGCTATTAAACATTTTGCCCCTAAAGATTGAACCCATTTCTCTAGCCATTTATTCCCTCCGTAAAAAATGATGCAAATCAACCATGCATAGCCCGCACTGTCTGCTAAGGTACAGTAGTTAACATAACACTTTTCACCTACCGCAAGAGTTGCATTAGCCCAAGGGACAAATTATTTAAGGCATGGCAGCACACTGCTTTCCGAGGTGACAGAAGATTATTAGTTGTGCGAGGGACAGCCGAGATGGAGATGTGCTATTGCAAAAGTACCATGTGGGAAATGTGTGTCTGATGAGATTTTTAAGTCTCACCATTCGGAAATGATGATTACCGATATTTTATTCCTGATTTAGAGTTTGGATTTTGTCTGAACTCTTTCCTTGAATTACCGTTGAATTACTGCTGTAATTCCTAAGTTACAGAAATCTCAGAGGGAATAAACATCTTTGAAGGAAATAGAGTGTTTAGTTGCCTTGCCTCTTTTTCGATGTGTATCACATGCGGGTCTGATTTCTAAATATCTTACTCAGTTTCTCTCACCTCCCCTAGGTGCAATTTGAGAATAGTACAATGCTTACTTGCGAGACTTTTGTAGTGGTCCCCGGGCCTAAGTTCAACGATTGTTAATGAACAAGTGCTGGAACCTTTCGAGACATTGAGACATTTGGTCTCTGGGTATGAGTTACGATACCCAGAATGCAAGATTGACTAGGAAAAGGGAATGGATGGTAGGACTGTGTCCCTGTAGGGATGAGAGCATCATGGGGAGATAGGGATTAGCTGTGCAGGATTACTATTCCACTCAGATTGCACGATGTAAAGCTGGTGGTTTTATCCAGTCAGATTATTTGACAAACAAAAAAATAATATTCTAAAACGAAAAAGAGATGGCATGGCTGGGAGGAGAAAATACATGAAGGAATAAAGATGCATACAGACAGCGTAGAAAATTTGATCTGGTGATGCAATTGTACCAGGTGTAACCGTATAAAATTGAAGCTATTATTAGCTCAATTTCTGTTGAACCAATTGCACTTGGTAAGTTATAGATTGTATAGAGCAAGAAGGGGGGTGGGGGTTAAGTAAGGAATTGCATAATTTGCTAAGCCGCTATTTTAGGGCTTGATAGAATGGATGGTTGGTGATATTTCACACAATATGCAATCAAGAGAGCACACCGACAATAAGCCTTTAATGACATTTGAGGTTATGACGTCATAGGACTCGAGTCGTGGAGATGAGCGACAAGGCATACTCCCAGGCGAACGTATGTGTAATGTTGCCGCATGCAGACCTAACATGCCCCTGGTGCAATACTGTCAAAATCAACGTTTATAATTCAACCATTATTTTTGCGCTGTTTTTTTGCCCCCTTGCATAGCCTAGAGGCTACTGCTTGTGCGTGACAATTTGAAAAAAGTGCCATATGATTGTGCTATGTTGTAAGGTTGTTTACAGATGTAAGTTGATCTTGTATACATTACTCGAACCAAACTGGATATCTTAAATTAATTTTTGAACATATTTAGAATTATATCCATGACAAAAATAAAGTCGCATTGAAATGGAGATGAAACTAATTCATCAAGGTTATCGTAAGCGTAGGTAGATCGACTGATATTCTAAAAGGTTATCTGTTTGCTGATTCATGAACAGTTGGCAATTACATTTTCATACTTGAATTAATATTTTCATTAAGATGACATAACACAGGATGTCTTGCCAATTGCATTTCTATATCTTTTTTATTGGAGCGTTATTGGCGGTCCCTCTTTGAATATGGCCTGAATTGCACTCCGCGTCATTCCTAATCTTGTCCAGTCGATTTGTATTGGGTTTGTTATGGTGCAAGATGAAACATGGGATCATAACATAAGGAGTGGACAGGTTGAGCACCCAGTTTTGTTGTTGTGACTGTTGTCGTCTTTGTCGCTGTCATTGTTGTCCAGACACATCTGGGGTTCCAAAAGTGAAAGCCATGGGAGTTAGTTGTGTAAAAAAGAGGATGAGGGGCTTGAGAACCATATCTTTATAAAAATGTGGTTTTGAATCTGACTTTGGGGATCTATCCAGAGGGTGATAGAGGTTTACCCAGGACAAATACCTATCTATGTGGAGCTTAAGGCATGAAATGCTGCACAGTAAATAATGTCCAGGTATGCCAAGGGTGGTAAAACAATGGAATTAATTTACAAATCTTGAATTTATTTTTACCGGCAATGATCTGTGATGAACTTGGATTTTAGTTTTGCCACCACAAGGAATATTTTCTGATGCTTTTCCCTTCCATTTATTTTGGTACACCATAAGTGGGAAATTACTACTGCCTGAACAATTTCACACTTGATGGTCATATCCAGGCAGACATTGAACTTGAAATAAAGATTTAAGTGTATTTAAAAAAGTGATTTTGTGTGTTTTGTTTGGTTATGGTATCTCTATATTTTTATCCGTGCTCTATTTTATCAAAATGGTTATTAAATATGTTTGTAGACTTTGGTTTCCAAGATTTTTGGCGTACCCCAAAAAGTATCACATCAAAATATTTCCTTCGTAACCCTAACTCCCCGAGGTTAAAAACGGGTCAAATTTGAGGGGGAAATCGGTCTCTGCATCCGCCGGGGATGGAACCCGGGCCACGTAGGCCCAAGTTTGAGGCTCTACCGACTGAGCTATACGGGTCGGGTTCAAAAAAACTTTCTTTTTTTCTTCACAAGTTGAACGTCTGACGGAGCGTGATACTAGATTGACCGGGCTATCGCGCAGTTCAAAATTGTAGCAGTGTCGGGCTTGTAGTGTGTAGAAGGTTTAGGGTTAATGTCCATTGTATGGTTGGTTCATTCATGGTCAAGGGCAATATGGTTTTCTTAAAATTGGTTAGAAAGCCTGCCCTCAGGTGGTAGAAAATGGTGAATAACTGTAAGTCATGGTTGACATGGCGATGAGCTTCGCAAAATTGACGGTTGCCATGGTTGCAGCAGTCATCTAAGACATGGGATTTTGCTGTACATGTAAGATCTGCTGGATTTTAGTACTATATAGAATTTTAATTGCAATGAAGGAGTTATATTAATTTAGTATCGTAATGAGCCAGGTGTGGTCGTATATTTTGTGTGCTGTGGAATGGGTGAAGTCGAATGAGGTGGAGAGATGTTCTGATATATGGTGCAAAAACCTGTTTGTGCTTGTATTATCTTATAATGGGGTACGTGTTATTGCACAGAAAACATAAAGGTCTTAAAGACCCTCGTTTGACCACATTATAAGCCTTTCATTGTACTGTAATGTCAATGGGAACCAGCAGACACTAGTGGCTGAAATCAGTAGGTCATGTGATGAAAATGATGCATGCTGGGGTGCATCATGAAATCTTCTTTGGGTCTGCGTGAAGGGCATAATTCTGTTATACCCTACACACCTCCATCAGTAGTATGCGTCGTTCTTAAAAATCATGCACTATGAATAACCTCTGTGAAGGGTATAACAGAATTATTCCGCGTGAAGTCAGTTATGTGATTTGAGAGATGTATCTTCTAGCACAGATCTGTGCTTCTAGTGAGTGATGTGGGAAGGGAAGTGATGGAAATACTATTTTCAAAGTACTGGAGGACCAATCTTCAGCTTTAATAAAGGTGTTCATGAACACAGTGTAACAGCTCCCATTCATAGCGCGCACCAAAGTCCTTGGTGGTATCTTAAAACATGGCGGCGAATGCACTGCCTTGGGGTACTATTTTGCAGCTAAGTGACGAAGGTCTGTCCCTTTTGCTAGTCATATGCATATTTAATTGAGTGTGTGAGTGAGAGGTATTAAGGTATACAGACATTGATATGATATTTATATTTCAACTATGGTGCTCAACACAAGATGAAGAAGATGAAATTGTTCAGCGTTACTCCAATCTTTACTTGCAGGTGGGTTAACACTATTGCCAAAAGATTAGCCCAATTCATAACAAAGTAGCCCAATTATATTCTTGACTATAGATTTCCAATTGGAAAGTGAAGCAGATGGGGTGCATAAAATAGCCCAATTTGCCACCTAGGCTCTTTCAGTCGGGTAAGCTAGCTGACCTCCAAGTCTAATATCTATGATACATGGAAAAGAACTGTCACATGTCATTTTTGAGTAATAGTAGAACTTAATATTTTCCCAAGGGCAGCAGATGATCTTTCCGGCTGCATGAAAATTGCATCGCTCCGTCAACCAATTCATGTATTGTTGGCACGTTTATTACTCTAAATGGCGTTGGTATTGAGCGTTTATAGTCTACTGTCTGGGAAATGTCCCAGATGCGTACGTAGCCAGTATGAGACATGCTTGTAAATACACGGGTTTGATAATTATATCTGAGCTCTATTCTATCAGCGTCGTACAGGTAAATCAAAGGGAATCTGTTTATTGTATGTTTTATAAACTATTGGGATTTAAGCCACACATTAGTCTAATGCAGATTATTTAAGCCTTCAATTGTAAATAGGTGCGGACCATAGGAACTGTAGAAACTGGATAAGCGCTGTAATTGATCTCTCTTGACTTTATCATAGAGCTAATCAGTACCTGATACTATAGTGAATTACAAAGGAATGAAAATAGTCCCCACATGAAGCATCAAAGTAATGTCATTCCGGCTTTATAGAGAAAGAATTATATTTCCAACTGTTTCACCGGTATAAATGGTTTAATGCATACTGAGAAAAGGTTACTTTTTCATCTGCTAACATTTAGAGTTAGGATGATATGGATGGCAATCATATCAGTGTTCAACTCTGCATAACATTATCACATTACGTAATTGTCTGTAAACTACATCATGTGCTGTTATGTAGACTTCCGCGCAGGCAGTCGGAAGAGTTTGTCTCTCTCCATGCCAGCAAACGGATGCCGATTCTTCGCCGAGGGCATCCCACGCCGTAATCCAAGACCGGTCTGTCGTCTCGACGGTAAACGCATCCATCCTGCCCAGGACTGTACACATGTGGTCGTTGCTAAGCAACCGGATAGAGCAACCGGAGCATCGTTGCTTCTTTCATTTGGTTAATGGCGAGTAAAATGGCTAACTAGGGCTAATGAGTGTGCATAGTGTGCATCAAGCAGGACGGAGTCAGGACGATGAAGAGGTTGTAATTGCTGCAGGTGCACAGTCATGATGTAGACTAGCATGTACTGTATTTTACCATTGGCTCGTTGTGCGTGGTGTTGGAATGGTGGTAAAGGCTAGATTCCGACGCAGCACTGATTTGTTATGTGTGTAATGAATCGTGCATGGCGCAGGTTGTGTTGGTTATGAACTTAGGAGATCAAAAAAAGAGCAAGGTTGTTATTCTTTTCCATTATCAAGTTATGCATTATTTTCAGTTATGGTTTCATCAGGCTTTTTGGGTGGGTAGACCGGGAATGGACAGAGACGTGGGTAGCTGCTGGCTTAGCTATAACGGAACAGCTCATGGGTAGTGCTAGGACTGGTATGAAGACCTGTATTTAATTACGGTCTTGTTTCAAATTTTGGAGCACTATCATGTTTAGATGTCAATTAATCATTGCTTCATCCAATAATTTAACCAAATGCAGTCTAAGCTCGGTAAATTGCTCGTTTGCCACAGATTTTGATGAAAACTGACAGCGCAGGAAATGAATAGAGGTCACCATAAACACTTACGGTAATCATGTTTATGGGTCATTGTACTGACGAAATCACACGGCAAATGGACCATATCTATATAATCAATACTCTGTAGCGAGTTTCGGCTATGTAGCATCCAAGGGGAAAAGACGGGGCCTCGCAAAATATCTGACGCTGTTAATTAACCAATAACGATGGAATAAGCATGTGTATGCATTAAATTTGAAATCAGTCATGATTTTGCTATAATACAAAGCTGTTGGTTGCATGCACTGATAGTATTGCCCCGGTGGCATTTGATTTCAAGACGCCATCAATCATTCTTTCACTTGAGAACGCAAAATCAAATTACGGTCCTGTGCTCATACACGCACATGTTTGGGTAAATTTGTTTCAAAATGTGGCAGTGTCTCCGACAAGCTGTTTCTAGGGCGTGGGATGATAGAATACGGTTATGTTTCCATTCAGGAAAAAGGGTCTGTGTGGAAGGATTAGAAATGTAAGAATGGAAGCGGGGTGATATCGCGAATAAATTGAGTGTTCTAAGGTGTTTGAGCGTTAAAAGTGATTTTATTTTTTCACAATTTTATGGGCAAAACTAGACATAAATGTAAAATGTAAATATGCCAAGAGACATAAGTTAAGATTTTCTAGTTTCCACAAAATCTTTACATGAAATAAAATATCCAAAAGATATTGTGATTTAAAAAGCCCAATAGCAACACAATACTCAGTGCCACCTCAAATTGGGAGCGGGGATACCAGTGCATATTATTGTGATCATATCCTGATTTAACTCAATATGCATCTGAACCAACAAGATCAAAGACAGATTTCTAGTTTACATTCTGACGTTGCTTCTCAACTTAAGGTGACCGGGTATACCCACAGTCTGAATAACATCATGTCAACATCTTAAGGGAGCAAAACTGGCTATAGAACACATTCAACTCCTTACGTAGGGAATGCTTAATCAGGCAAGGTTACACAGAGCTTTGCAGTGCCAAGAAGATGTTACATCACTAACACAGCTTGCAAGATTTTTAATGAATGTTCAATGACTAAAATAGTGACAGGGCTATAATTAAATTATCCTTTCACTGGGTATTTTCCCTCTATTGAATAGGCATTGTTAATGGCACAATAGAGATCGATGGGAATTGTGTACCGCCGTTCCTATATATCATCTATAGTTCAATCAGTTCCAAATTGGCGAGAAATATTCGGTTTTTATCTATCCGCACGCAAAAGTAATCCAAGCGTCACGCATACAATGACACTGCGACATTACGCGCCATATTGCGACATGTGAGAGTTTTGCGCGCGACGCTCTTCTGAATTCATTCACTGCTGTAAACAGGTTTCGCCAATTTGGAACTGACTGAACTATAATAGCACTAGCACCGTCGCATGATGCGCCATTGAGAAAGCCAAACACATGAGCTTTCTTGGGAAATCGAAAGTAGGGAACAGTATGCCGTCTCTTGAATTACTGTATCTTGTGAGAGTTAACAGCAAACATTTTCTGGTAATTTTGGAGAAGTTTGCAATTGCAATTATTGATCCGACTGGGAATTGTGTGTGCGAGTGTATTTTTTCGAGTGCGTGTGTGCAAGCAATTTTTAACCCGCCTTTTAAAAGGTATGGAAAATATGAGCGTAGAAAAATTAATCCTAGAGCAATTTCACGCTGGGTAAAAGCATAGCAAGTAACCGTGGTGATTAGGAGATAATACTTGGGACAGGTGAAGCAATTGTAAATATTGTTGTTGAAGGACTTCATTTCAAAATTGTGTGCCACTTTGTATTTTTGCGTAAATCTCCTGTTACAACTTGCTTTGAAGAGTGACTCATTTTGCCATTTGCTTAATCCTTCTGTGTCTCTTATTGTTCCGTCACAGGTCTGTTAAGAGAATGAAATATAAAATCGGGATTGTAAATGTTCGTGATTATTTAAATAGAGTGGGGGTAAGGAAAGCCATTTAACCGCTCAATTGGTTCACATCATAATGGAGAAATATCAGAGGGATAATTACAAGCCATTGATGCCAGGGTCTTGTGTTTTGATGTTGACTAGCAGGTGGCATTCAATAAGACAGTGTAAGGATTTGTCATGTCTTGAATTACTTTGTTTTTTCTCCTCAGTGTGATGGTTTTCCTGTCTCTTGCCTCTTTGGAGATGTTGTTACATTATAAACAAGATTGTTGGTTGATCATTGGACGCAACTGACAGACATATTGCAGTGTAAACTATGATGCCGTTAGGCCAACATTAAAAGGTTGTTTGGTTGCTTTTCAAAACTTTTAGGAGAAGGAGGTGGCTGAAATAGCTTGTCTTATGACATGTTACTCTAAGGGCGTGTTCCCACTATAGCTTTTTCCTCAACCCGGGTCGGACCCGGGTCGAACCCGGGTCGAACCCGGATTGATCGATAATTCATTTTCTGTTCACACTAGAGCGCTATGTATGTCAAACTCTGTTTGTTGCAAGTGTTGGCCGTGGGTGTTTTTTTTTTTTTTTTTAACTGGATATTTAAGCTTTATCTCAAACTGTTTTTAAGCTAAAAAGTTTATGAAATACGTATGTAGGGATTCTGTACGCCGGTCTGAAACAAAATATCTGGTGCAGAACATAACATGCAATCTATATTCTAAAACACTGGCAAATCCAAAGAAAGATTTGGGTTCCAGACTTGTTGTTATGTGTTTCAGTATCTGTGAATTTTTTCTTGAGTGCTTTGATTTTATTTTGACATTGCTCAATGTTGCTCAATGTTACGGTGAAAACCCATTGCCTCCATCTGGCGTGATATATTGGCGTAAATATCGGTAGCGGTGTGGTGTAGAAGTCCCAAGTATGCAAATGAGCTCACTGAATACAATGTCATGCTCTACCACACATCTACCCAGTACTCAACAACGGAATAAATCTCATTATCCTCATTTGCATACTTGGGACGTATACACCATACCCTTACCTAAATATCCTTATTGTGGATCATTGAGTTCAAACTAATTTGCACGGTCTCATCCGCCCAGAGTTCCATCATGGCTTCCGTTTCAATTTGACTCCATTTATTTGCCATTTTGACAAATTTGATAAAGATTTCAACCAGAACCAAACCAAAGGCAGACGAGAGCGTGCGAAGCAAAGCTGAAAACTGACGTAAACAACTACGGTCAGAGGTTAGCAGTCAGGTTTGCAACCCGGGTCGAACAGCGATTTCTGTTCACACTACAGTCGACCCGGGTTGAACCCGGGTTCTACCCTTCACTTTCGCAGGGTTGTAATTTTCGACCCGGGTCGGTTTTTTGAGCCTATTTTTCTGTTCACACTAGACTTCAACCCGGGTTTGACCCGGGTCGTGGAGAAAACTAGCTATAGTGTGAACACGCCCTAAGAAACAAGGTATTACCAATGTTTCAATTCCTGCTACCCCAGTATTGACCAACACGTATGTTTTATGTATCATGAAAGCGAGTCATGCAAGACAGGACAAGTACACACATTCGGCCAGCCAGCCAGCCACACACAACGAACTTATGGGAAATTAAAGACAAATATCACCGCATTACAGTGATGATTTGATGACATCACACGCGACTTGCATTTGCTAGTGCATTGAAAGATAGAAGTCGTAATTGCCACGACTGTCTGCTCAGGGAAGAAGACTCGCAATATTTAGGCCACAGATATAGTAAATACCGGATCATGTGTCTTGAGAGTAGAGATTGGCTTGCAATTGTTTGTCAGTAATGGGATATTTTTGCATCGCTTACAGTTGTAAAAATTGAAAAAGGCAAGTGACTCCCCATTCCCTCTCCCTTCCCCTACAATAAAAAAAATCATAAACATGAACATAACCCTTCAAATCTTCTTGAAAAGTACGAAATTATTTCCTTTTTGTATTACAGATATCAAAATTGAAGGGAATACATGTATGTAACTGTTCTAGTCGTCTTGAAATGTTTTCCTCAAAATGCAATGCATGGATATCAAAACCAAAATTATAAATAGATTCTACAAATTCTACAAATTCTCTTAATTAATTACTTTTTGAGGAGACATGATGTGACAGGTAACAAGACTTTATTTTTTGGTGTGGCCATATTGAAATAGAATACCAACATACCTCTAATTATGACAATCTTTTCAAATTACTTTGACTATGTTTGTGCTGCATGCAGAAGATAAATATTGCTATTTGCTTTCACAGGAGTTTCTTTTTTCTTTTTTCATATACTGTAGTGTGGGCTATTAGTCAATTTGGTAAAGACAATTTTGCAGATGATTTTGTCCATTATATCGTCGTACAATTCTGTGTAAATATTAACACCGGTTGGTCGGTACCGGGGAAGGTCTTCATTTGACAAATATGTTTGAACTGGAAAAAATACGCTTTAATGAGGCGAAATAATTAACTGAGTATGGCCATTAATATCGTATTTAGTGGTAGGTTTTAATTGGCTCTGTGTGCATGCATTAATGGCTGATGAAGGAAGATAACGAGGGTCGCTTCCATTTATTGTTTCTTTGAGACAGGTTGTGTGTGACTCAGACAAAATTGTTCTGCTCAAATATTATTTATGTTAGGATTTTAAATCTTACACTCTACAATTACATTTTAAACCACTAAATTTTGAAATAGCAGGGTTCTCGTGGCCCAAACAACTCCCATGTGAATTGAGTGGCAAAAAAAGAGTGATGAAGGAGGGGGGGGGGGGCAAATTTATTAACCGTACACACTTACTGTATATATGTATTGCTGTACAATGTACATGTGCTATGCGCTTTACTCCGTCAAGGGTCAAATGTTGTTTACGGTAATGAACATCGCGGAGGGGGGGGGGGGGGGGGGGGGGGGGGGGGGCAGACAAAAGTGAAGACAAGAAAGTATGGCCCAGGCCCCAGGGATTCAACCCTGCATTCCCAAATAGCAGACAAGGGAGACAGACAGCACACCTCAAACAGGAATTTGGTTCACCTACTTGCAAAGTACAGGGTGGGATGGAAGGGGGGCAGACAAAGTGGGTGCAGACAAAAGTGGGGACAAGAAAATATGGCCCGGCCCCAGGGAGACAGACAGCACACCTCAAACAAAAATGTGGCTCACCTACATACCTCACTTGAGTGTGCTGTCATTTGTATGATTTTGTGGGTAAGGGTTTATGATTTTCCTTCTGACAGTAAATGCAAACCTCTGCTTATAGTATACAGCGAATGATGCAACTTAAAGTGAATGAAGTGGTAAAAAAATGATGAATAGAATCAAATACAAATAATGAAAAGTAAGTCATTTTTTGGCTGCCTTTTGAGGAACCCTGCATAATGTGGGACCTGGATGATCACCATACTCAATTCAGGCATTTAAATCACACCTTCCATGGATGGACATGTCACGAACGATCCTAACCGCTCCAAGACAAGGGCTCGACCAATGGCTGGATAGTATTTTATAGGCCAGTAGCCAGATAGTACTTTATGTTTTTATTATTTTGTATATCTTATAACACCATTTTCTTGCCCTTGTCTTTTTTCCTCCTAAATGTGCAGGTTGCTGTTTTGTCACGTTTCACAAGAGGTCGGCAGCGTTGGAAGCACAAAATAAACTACACAATGTTAAAATGATGCCTGGAGTAAGTTTTTGAGGGCTTAGCACCACAAGGCCTTATCTCCAATAGCTGCCAGTTGTTATATATGGGCTAGTTTATATGCTGAACAATTTATATAAACTAAATGTAACACAGAGCAGCTATCGCAGATACAGTCTTTTTGTTCAGAGACCTAGTGGTGTGAAAAGGCATTATCTGTAATAGCTACCCTATGTTATACACTTCTGGAGTTATATCTTACACCCTTGTGAAAATGCAACCTTATACATGGCAGTCAATGTAAATACGGCCTTTTTGCTCGCAACATTCAAGTCTAATAGTAAACAAAATATATCATGAGGTCAATTTTTGACTTTTTTTCCCAATTCATGAGGTGATAACTGAGCGAAATGGAAATTAAAAGTATGACCGAATAATATATGTTCACTATCGCAAGAATTAAGACAGTTAATATTTGTTTTATTTTATATATTTATATTTTTTCTTCTTGAGTAGCATTAGCAAAACAGCACTTTACCCTTGTTTCATATAATATTAATATTATTTGGGAGGTGACACTAAGTGCATAATGCATATTTCAGTGATGCATATAGTTTGATGGTGATATAGCATATATACTGATGAGATGGATGTTAATGTCCGCAGTAGCATAAAAATGCTGCATCTGTAACTGGAATATCTTCTGACATCACCCCAACTTGAATGGAAACAAAAAGTATTGTTCTGTTCTGGAGCAGAGCGTGTGTGTTTCCAGGGTAATATACAGCTTTTCCTCCAAGGTGTTGGAATTTACGCTTATCCTGAATTTAGTAGTCGCCATGTCTAATCCTATCTGGACTAAATGATGATATGACTATTACAACAATATAAACGTGTAACAAAATTGTGTACCTTTCACATAAAGAGCCCTCATCCAATATGAGGCAGCCAGTTGCAGCGCTCGTTGTAGTCGCTTTCACGGCCCTCATGGTGGTGGTTCAATGGCGCCGTGATCTATATGAAATGGCGCCCTATAAATACCTTGTATCTATCTATGTATCTATGGAGTGAAGTCAATAACTGGAACAGCAAACTACGGAAAGCACAGTTGCATTACATGCTGTGTATCCTATCATTTCAAAACTAGTCGCAAATGGAATACGAAAATGCAAAAACCTTGTAAGTGATTGTGTACAGCCTGTAACTGAAATAGCCAACTTATTTAAAGACCATGTTCTTTCCGCTCCACGCTCCATAATTTATCATTTCAAAACCAATAGCTTCAAACGATATCTCTGTATATCTGTAGGATAGCAGGTGCTTGATGCCTAACAACTTGGGAGTGACAGTTGTAGCTGGAATAGTCAAATTATTGAAAGTAATGATTGGTTTACATCACCAGTCTTGTTTTATTTATTTTTGTGGTCTTTTTACTCCAAAATTTGACAATTTGGACACCTTCCAATTTGGACAATACCAGTTGGTTCAAAAAAGAGTTAACCCAAGTTCAAATTAATTTTTCAACCACATTTATAGTTTCAGAGAATTTGTGTTTACTTAGTCTTGATCAGCAGTAAGTTTTGAATTTATCCTGAAAAAATGGCACGTTTAGCTTGTTTGGTTCTTCAGATATGGTTCATTACAGAAAGCATGCACAAAACTGCCTTGTCCACGGGAGCATCCTTTAGTAGAGATGGAATGCACAACGTGGACTTACACACGATTCGTCACAAATTGTGAAAAAAAGGAGACATCAGAAACATCTGTCTGTTGCATGACATTACCTACCTATGTTTCTTTGTTAAATGTGAATGGCACATAAGGCCAAAAAAAAAAAAAATGTTATATTGGCGTAACGGGCTGAACAAAAATAGGGTAGGTAGGTAGGGATTTTTTTTATTTTTTTTATTTTTTTTATTTTTTAGCAGCTGTTTTTGAACAATGTTAACCGAGTTTAAACATTCCCTATTGTTTGTTAGAAGTACCCCTCAGTACAAGTCGAGAAAAAACATTTATTTTTTTCATTTTTTTATTTTTTAGGGTCGGTCGGTTGGTTTTTTGTTTGTTTTTTCACTGAAAAAAAAAAGAAAAGTGTAGGGTCGGGCGTATTTTTAGGGTCGGGCGGGTTACGCCAATATAACAAATTTTTGTTGTTGGCCTAAGCATAGAGATTGGGATACTTTGTCAGGGCAGGCTTTTCAATTCTGAATCTAGAGCATGCTGTTTTGTTGAAGACAACAACAAAATGCCGCTCCTGTGGACAAGTCAGTTTTGTGCATGCTTTCTGTAATGAACCATATCTGAAGAACCAAACAAGCTAAACGTGCCATTTTTGTTAGGATAATTTCAAAACTTAGTGCTGATCAAGACTAATAAACACAAATTCTCTGAAACTAAATGTGGTTGAAAAATTACTTTGAACTTGGGTTAATTTTTTTTAACCACCCGGTATGTCATGAATTAATAAATCTTTTTATTGAATTGATTGCAGCTTTAATATCAGTAATTCAGCTATCACATTATGCACCAAAGATTTCAAAGGTGACCAGTACCGTTGGTTTACATAACGCTGATTTTGTCATTTCAAAAAACAAACAATAAATCAAACAGTATCTGTCTTTATATGACAGACAGCTGGTGCTAATGTTTAACAACGTGGGACTGGCGACATCTGAGGTGCGATGCGTAATTTCAAGCATCATTTTGAAAGAAAATTACAACCATTAATTACCGAGTGCTGCGTAATTTCAAGCTTTATTTTGAACGAAAATTACAACCATTAATTACCAAGTACTGCGTAATTTCAAGGTTAATTTCATAGCGGTGCTTATTTTGAGCAGTGTTTCATAAACCGACAAATGTTTTATTGCTTTCTACAGTATAATTTGTGAAGATGACACGAGACTGACCAAAATATATTTATTGGCGAGGAGCATAATCGAGATTGGGGATTTATTCCAGATTGAGATATCCAAGACAAAATTGGTTTCTAAAAGCAAGCACGAGGTTGATCTTTGCTGAAGGCTTGTCTTATATTCTTAATTGACTTCGCCCACAGACTTAAATAAGTCAGGGCAAACCTGATGGATTTGGAAGTAGCTTAGTTGAGACTTGGTAAGAGGTTAGGTCCACCGCGAGGCATGATGTCAAGCAGTAGTTCTGTTTAACACACAGTCAAGTGCTGTTTATCATCATGGACAATTGCATAAAGTAAACTTCTGCACTATTTTTAACAGAAAATCATAAAATATCTTATTTGCCATTCTAAATTTGCTCATACGCTTGAAAGCTAATTTTATAGTGTCTAGCTTGGTTAAAAATGGGCTTTGACAGGCTTCCCCTGATGGTGTGGAATATTGACAGGCATTTATTTGTGAAGTAATATCACAGTGAACTTTACATAGTAGGCGTCAATACATACTTGCTGGTTGCATAAAAGCAGAGTAGCAGAAATGCAAGATTTAAACCAATGAGAATATGCATGATGGGCTTATCACTTTGTAGCTTTCTGCTCTTAGATTCTGAGACTGTGAATTTTGCTTTAAAGTTTGTCCCAATAGAAGAAATAAGGCAAATGTACTTACTGTACAACCCATCAGTCAGTGGATACCTTTACACATTGGCGCTTTCAAACATATTAGGGCCGGTTAGATCGTAGCCCTCGATAGTAAGGCTGCCATTTCAAAAACCAGCCTATCCTGAGAAATATTAAGATTAAATATAGAAACACTGAGTCATGCCATCCTAGCACGGTGCGGTTCTCGGATTGATAGCGGTTATCGTCAGATTGGAGCAGTTCTTGGGCTGAGATAGGGTAGTCTTATGGTAGGACCAGGGAGAGTATGTAATGGGAGGGGAAATTTGAATCACAAAACTGAAGCTTCCTATATATGGGCATATGGGCGTGGGTACGCAAAATGTGACTTGTAAAAGGAGGGCGCTATCTTCACAACCCTATGATTGACAGCATGAAAGTCCTTATAAGGCACATGAGACGTGTGAGGTGACTCGCAAATCGAGGGCACTATCACACTAGGGGCTTAAATCTTGGCAATGGTAAACTTTGAACAGTGGCACCGGCCTGGTAGGACTAGTTAGATTTGCTAGTCCATCAATCGATCCACAAATCCAATGACACATTCTGTAAATTAAATGTACCAAAAAATGACAACAATTGTCATGAAGGACAAATCTGCTTTCTTAATTAAATCTGGCAATGGCTTTACTTAATTGTGTATTTCCCCATATAATCTGTGATTGACATAATTGGGATAGGGGAAATGATCTCCAAAAGCCTTACTTGCATAACCCCGTGATACCCTGTGAATTTGAGATAAACATATATGAATAAAATATACGAAAAGAAAAGAATGCGGACTCAAAAATATTTTCACCTGCACTAGTTTGTTAGGGCATATGCATTACATTTTGAGAAAGTTAAAAGGAAAGGGAGACAGGTTTTATCTCTGTCTGCAAAAACTGCTCAAATGTAACTGCCAGCACCATCATGCCAAATTAAACCTGCAAAATGGTTTGGTTGGTTACAAGATTTTTTTGACCAATCAAAGATGATATTAGAATTGTTTTTGTTAGTGCTGAAAGACCAAAAATAATACAAATGTTGTTTCGATTGACTGTACAGTGGTTTGTCTGATGCAAATTACCAAATAGAACATAAATTATTACTTTTGGATAAATTATGTTCTAGATTGTATTTTTGTTTCCCTTTCCACCCTAACATTTTATTTTCAGGTGTCTTGCACTCTGTCGCTGTGGGTGAAAAGATACCGTGATCTAATTAAGCAGCCTGGCATGCTTTTCAATATTTCTTAGTGTTTATATTCAATATGCTAGTCTACTTAAATGTCAAACGTGGGTTACTACTTGCAGTTGTAGGCAAAATTTATATAATTTGTTTCATTATTTTGAATATAGATTTATAACAATGAGATCAAAAATAAATCAAATGGATTCATAATTCTTTTGAAAACATTTGTTTACCATAAAATTAAAACCATTTATTAGTTCGTCCTGTTCACTTTGGCGGTTACAATAACTCTCACATCTTCAATGAGCGTGCAAGAAGTATGCATCCACTTGACACTTACTATGGCTTGGTTGCATGCAATACAGGCAATACAGGGTGCAATGACTCTGCCAATGAGGATGGTTTCAAGCGATTAGTCAGGGTTTTGCTTTGGGTATGGTTTTTTGTTTCAACTTCCAAGTTAAGTTTTTATAAAATGACTTGACATCGCAAATATTTCAAATCAATCATGCCCTCATGAATGATCAACTCAATTTGATAATTATTATATCTAACACTTTTTGGTTAAGTTAAAGGGACACAATGTTATGTTGAATTTTTTTAATTTGAATTAATTTACTTCAGAATTCAAGTTGCACATTAAAAATTGCCATTATTGTTGTTTCTACTAAAAAAAACCCAGCAAAACTTGATTAAAACAATGTTTTAAATATGTTGGAATACCATCCTTAACCATGTAAAATTCCGGGCCCGATCAGCATTTTTGAATCACGTTTTGTTGATTTTTCTTAATCCTTATAGGTGTAAGTTCATACATGTAAATACAATAGTAAAAATATACAAATCCCAGTTTTTATTATATATTTTTGTAATTGAGGGCGCTGCCTCCACCACATCTCTTAATGCCCCTTTAAGTGCAGATCAGAGAAGCTTAACTATATATAGAACACCTCAATTATGATTGTTCGAAGTGTGTGTGAATGCCTGATCGTTTAAGACGTTCATGTAAGCCTGATCAAACATTAGCAATTTAGCAGTACCATATATAGACCATTTCAAAGTGAAATCGGAAAACAGGTCACATGGACTAGGTGCTTGGTGCGTTCTTCGCAACAGTTGATCATATTCATAGCATTGGTTGTCCGCCTAGTGGTTTACTACATGTATGTTTACATACTATGTTTACATACAAGTGTACACCCATGAGACGTAAAACAAGAAGCGAGACTATTTTGCTTTTACCAACAATGATGTCTATTCTGGCAACTTCAAAATTTATCGAGCTAAAGGTAAAATGTGAAGGTATCCCCCGGATCTCTTTTATCTCACTTTTATCTCTGTTACTGAAACACCGCAAAATACAACATTGTGAGGGAGAAAATCTCTCACCAACACCAGCGCAATCCAGACACGGGGTTATTAAAGACACCCCGGGTGAAAACACATTTGTTTTTCTGTGGATGACTCAAGTCATCAAAAACAATTGGCTAATCGGAAGCATTCGGAACCAATTGAATATTTCCGGATTGGAAATGGTCTATATTAGGCTGAATGACCTTTTAAGATAATGACTGAAAGAAAAAAAAGGACAATTGAGAAATTGACCAAAATCTGTGATGCTTTTATTATATACCCAGTGACTATAAGTTGTTGGTATTCGCAGGAAAATCATAAGACCATTTTGCTTAATTGTTGGATTTGCACCATATCCGTAACTAAAAGTAAGGAGATTGTCGTCAACTATAATGTGGCCCAATTCTCATTCTATAATACTCTCACTATTAAACTTAATTGGACAAGAAATGATGAAAGGCAGCCCAATAAGGCTACTAAGTAATGAATTGGCAACACATAGCAATTTCCATGCAATTATGAATCTGGCAGGTGAGTCTGTAAAGCTTACTTAAGCTTACTCGCCGTTAATCAATGATGCGTTCTTGACCCAAACGTCTCCTTGCGGATTTCCCATCAATATTATATACTCAAATATCCATAAATGGATTGTGTTTGATCCTATCGCGGTAAATCCGCCCATCAATAAAGATGTGACCGTGTGGGCCGCTCGGTGAGAACCAATTATGTCTGGGAAAACGGGGATAGAAGACAGTAGCTGCCTGATGATATAGTCCAGTTGTTATGATAAATCTGTTGTCTTGTGACTTGACTCAAGTGAATTGGGACGTTATGGGTGGGTGTACTAAAAAGTGGACGGTTTAAGATATTAGATGATTTAAACTATGGGTTTAGAAGAGTTCAGGGTTGGATGGGGTTTTCCCCCAAAAGCCTTGCTGAATGTAGTTGGTAAGATTTGTCTTGCTCAAAGAAAGTGCACACTACATCTTGTATCTTACAAAGATACAAGACTTGGCATGTTTGTATTGTCAGTGTTCTATTTCACGACAGGTTTTGCAGTTATATTTCGCATCAGACGAGGACTTTGCATTGTTCGATTCGGTGCTGTGTTGTTTAAAGGTAGATGTTCCGATTGCCGATTTTCAACTTGATGTTTTCTATTTTACATGAAAGGTCATCCTTATAATTGTCGCATTCCAAAGTTTGAGTTGCATAACTCCAATGGTTCTATTTTTAGAAGCACATGTCACAATAAATTTGCCCATTGAGTTATACACAAACTGGTTGGTGGTTAACCACCTTTAGCAGTAATTCACCACATTTTTGCCTATAATTTCTAATTGGAACCTTTCTGGGCCCTAAGATTTTACAGACATAATGAGAGAAATATGGGGATTCTGATATCAAAATATCTTGATGGAAAAAAAATATCATAGCCCCAAAAAAGTGATCGGAACATACGCCTTTAATATGTTTATTTCTAAAACCATGTGTATTTGTAGTAACATTTGATCATACGAAAATGGTTACATAAGCCATGTTTGATAAAGATCATCACAAAACAATCAGATCCATTCCTGGCTCAAGACTTGGAGTGTTTGTCCTTGTTAATATGTTTCTCAATCTTGTGGCAGCTATTGCAGTAGTTTTCCATCCCAGTCATGCATTAATAGTTGTTTACAGCGTATTACTTTGCCTTCACCTCTTGCCATTTTATTTCTGTGTAAACACAGCATTGACCCAAAATCCTATAAATGGCTTGACCATTTACTGAACGCTCGTAATTAACCCGTTATGAAGCAGTGACCCAAATGTATTTAAATAATACTATCAGTCTGGCTACATTATGTGCAATTCTAAACCTGGACTGCCAGAGTGTGAAATCTTGTTCATACAGTACATTCCTGCATAGTAGGTATTGAACCGTGTCACTGGGATTGAGGTTGATTGGCGGCAGGTGACGGTACACAAATAGTACACTAGCACTCACTTAAAATGTTGTCGCGCAGCTAATGACAATATTGCCTTAATTTTGATACGTTGTGAAGAACACATAGGAATCGTTGTCGGCACCCTTGAGTCGGCTGTAATCCACGATAGGGTCAATAGCCCAGCCATTAAGGCCATTATTATCAGGAAACTTACATGTGTGGAAAAAAGCAAATCCAATCTGCGGCTACTACAATTTATAAAGCCCAAGAGCAATGTTTCACAGGCGTTAAAAAATAAGGTGTGCTCCTTCAGGTCGGCTGGAGCCTGTGCCCAGATGGTTATTAAAATGTAATAACTATTTTATGATTGGATATTGGTTTTTCCCCTTATTGCTTTTTTTGAAATGTTATCCTTGTCTCAAATACTTTACACCTATAGTCAGCGTCATAATGCTATGGACATAAACTCCAATAATGCGTGTGTGCATGCGTACGAGCGTTTGTGTGCAAACCCGGAAGTGCGTATCAGATGCTTTCATGAAATGACCGCGCGTCCTGATTGATCAATCTTGGAATCATCACCCATATACATGCATAGTTATTCGCGCATTTCATGCATCTGGATGCAGCTCCGTGAACAACAACTAAACACAGTTGCATGAAATAGTTTGAATTTTGTCCATAGCATTATGACAGTGACTATAGGTGTAAGTTGTGTTTGTCTGAAACGCCTCAAATAAAGAGTTATGTCATGGCAGGATAAATATAAATAAATAATTAGTGATTACCCCAGGGATTACCTATACCTAATCTTGTGATTTACTTTTCACCTATACAACTCATAATGGATTATCCTATCTGGAGAATGACTTTCACACCTATTATGGATTATTGATATTCCACTTATGTATGTCAATAACTTGGATATGCTGTATTACCATATTATTACTGTTGACTATTTTATAATTAGATGTACTTCAGTCTGAAGATTGCCACCACCCTGTGTGGTTGGTGTGCATGAAACTGCCAGTTACTATGTATAAATAATTCTTAATTTACTGCTTGTTTTCATCATAAATAAATAATTAAATATATTTTCCTCTTTCCTAGGTATTATCAAATCCATGCGATAATATCTTCATCTGAAAGGACACAATTCAGTATTCCATTTTGTGCATTATGTGAATACTAACTAGTGGCCTGGTGTAATCTGGACATCCTGAACATTATTAATTTATCACCAGTAAAACCCTAGCAGACATTTTTCAGCCGTTGCTCTATATTGGTGTTTCCATTTTATCCATTTCCAAATTACCCTATCCATACCACAGATTGCTCATTGATGCTTCCGGAACAATCTAATCATCAGAACCAAAATGCCATCCCAGGATAACGTCCAAAATACCCCTCAAAACTCTCCTCCACTGTTACATATAATTTCCACTTAAATCAGGTGATGAACACAGGTGCGTAGGGTGTTCTATAATCGTCCCCTCCCTACCATCTGTCAGTGTGCTATCACCGAATAGGAAGCTATTATCCAAATCATCAAATTTCAAAGTTAAAACTGGTGATAAAATTAGCTCTTCTCTTTATAGGTGGAATAATTTATCAGCCAATTACCGGGGTAAACTGCGATTCAGTTTGTAATCTGTGCACGGCAGTGTTATATGGTATCAATTTCATGTGTATTTGAATCAGGTTATTTTGATCAAACTTTCTTTTCCCTGATCTATCATTCCGTCAGATTAATCGTTTAAAATGATTTTGATATGTTTTTCCGGAAACCAGATAATTTGTGCACTTTTAGTGACATACAATCGGATGATATTTGTATTGAACCTGGAAGTATTAATGACACCATTAGTTTGAAGGATGGGTGTAGAGTTATATCATCAATAATTAGCTTATTTGCGAGTAGAAAATGAAAACACTATTTATTTTTAAAGCTAATATTTTAGGAGGAGATATGTTTTTTCCCCTTCTGATTCTAAAGGATTTGTTCATGTTGATCAGCTCCAAATTGGCGAAGTAGGACTCGAGTGGGACTCTAGTGTGCATGAAGGCATCAAGTGCACTGTGTATCATATGCGTGACGCGTGCGTGTGACCATACACTTGCCATACGGTTGGATTACTTTTGCGCGTAGAGAGATAAAAACAGAATATTTCTCACCAAATTGGAACTGATTAAACTATAGACACATACCTTGAATCTCAGCTGGGGTATTTAACTTGTTAAATTACAAATTTACATAGGAACCAATCACTTAGTAGCAATAGCCTGGCTGTGACTTTAACCACTCTACCACTTCTATGGGCATTCATACGTTACAAGTATGCTTCAGGCATTTTTTTGCTTCTATACCATTAGAAAAAGTGGTCGTCAAACGGAGCAATGGTTTGACTGGTTTGAGTCTCATAAGTGCTACATATTGGCGAGCCTCCTTATAGGACCAAATTAATACAGAAGGATGTGGGCGCATATAAAGGCAATAAAGCGCACTTTGCATCGTATGTGTGACGCATGCATGTGGCCAAAACCGTGTGTGTATGGCCCAAATCGGGTGTGTACGTTTGGATTACTTATGTCTGCGTAGAGATAAAGACCACACATTTCTCACCAGTTTGGAACTGACTAAACTATAGTGTCTGGCACAAGACAAGAGCAGCTTGGAGAGAGAAAGTTGATACGTATCATATGCGAAATTATGGCAACCAGCAATTTCTTTTTCGTACACATGTTGAGTTCAATTATTTGATTTGTTTAAAAATCATTTTATTTAGTGAATGCTCTATTCAAACGGAATAAAGTGAATTTTACTTAACCAATGTACAAAAAAATCCTTGGAGCCAATCTGAAATCTGACAGAAAAACAAAGCAAGCAAGGCATGTTATATAACATTGCACTTAAAATTGATGTACACACACAATGTTTCATATTTAACAGTTTGGAAGGTTTTGACAGGTTTATTTCAAATACAACGTGCACATTTTTATAATAATCATATTTCATACACAATGGATGAAGTTCTCGGAAACTCAACAATGCAATGCAGATCTAGAATTATCAAGAAAACAGCCCCCGCCTAGTGTGGTGTGACATATTTAGTTGTGGACTGGTTGATAGGCTCCAGTATCCTATTATTATAGGTCAATACATATATCTCTAATTCAGATGAAGTGATACATCAATTATACATTTTAACATAGTGAAAACCAACTTATTTTTCCCTCACAAAGTGGATTTTTGGATGTACCCACTTTGATAATATTTGACTGCAGATTTGATAAAGAAGCTTAATTTTTAATGTACCATTGGCAAAAATGGGTTTTTTTCGCCTTCATAAAAATCAATGGTGCTGCATTGCAGGCACATGTGCATTGAAAATAGTGAGAGCCTCAGAATTGATGATGCCCTAGAAAAAATGGGGGTAATTATGTGTACTCGCAATTTTTTCATTAATCATGTTATTCAACAAAGTGTCCTCGTTTTTCCACCTAATTAATTCCTTTCATCATTTGCGTTACTCGCATGCATTTATAAATGTTTTTCTAAAGATTGAATTTAGGTTTCGCACTAATTGTGAACGAGTTATGGCATGGCATATTTTCTGCAAGGCGATGGCTATGTATTTCAAATGTGTATTCCTAAGAAATGATAACCAATGGTGACAACAAAATCACCACAGACAAATTTGGTATAATCAGACATTTTTGAATGAATAGCAAGCTTCATAGATTAAGTTTTGTTTTAAAAGAATGCAATTTTTTAAATTGATAATAGCATTATAATATATTGTCAAATAATTAATTTTACATTATATAGAAACACGATCCTCTTACACACACATACCACGTCTCATTATGAAACATCCGAGAATAGTTATGGTTTCGTACTAAATCTAGCGAGAAAGAACACTGTAGTAGTAATTACATGCGAGTATCATTACACCTAATTAAATTTCATTTACGACTTATCCTACTACTACTACTGTTGGGATTTGTATCAATATTCATTCTTTGATATACCAAAGATGCCACCCTAATATAGCTTAGTATTTTTTATATTTTTTAAATACAATTGTTTTACACTTTTGAATAATGACAGTAGTCTAGTCAAATAGCATGTTACATAATGTGGTATTAAGGAGCCCAATATTAGTATCACATAGCTTTGGGCTACTATTTGTTAGCAACACTAAACGTGTAGAAATGTTGATTAGCCAGCTTGACTGTAATCTAATACTGAAGCGATACTGCACACAGAGTATATTATTTGTGAGCCACTTCGTATAGGATGCAAAAGTCTCGTAATCCCCAGAGCCATTGTGGTAGAGCCCTTAATTTATATTTCAATCAGGCTTAACTACAAGAGATGTATCTGCCAAACAATATCCATAGCTGTTTGATTTGAAAGATAACAGTTTAATAAATGTTTAATTCTCATAGGTATTGGATATAAGATTCACTCACATCCTTTCACCTTTAAGATGTAGGAATTCTATACTTGGTTTGGCGTGGTAACTATGTTTAAATTAATTTTTTCCCCATCTCCATGTATTATTTGGGTGTGCCAGAAATTCAATTTTGCCCAGTACCTTTTGCGCTCAGCTCAGGTCCTCAATTGGATTAATAATTAAACAAACAGAATGGCACATCGTATTGCTCGCACTGAGTGACACTACAGTGGGGTACCGAGGAGCGTGACGGCTTTGCTAGGAGGTTTATCAGAATGCTGCGCTCAGAAAGCATGGTGAATTATTGATGTGATTATAAATAAAGAAATGGCAAAAAGAATAGCAAAATAAATATTTCAAGAGGATTTTTGTGGATTACATAGAATAATTTGCAGCTTTAGTCTCACAAATTGTGATACATGTACATGTACAATGTATATCTTACTGCAATCAATCTGTTTAAACCAATCTAATGTCAGTAAGGTTTTCACTACAAACAGGGCCATTATAGTCAGTGTCACAATGCTATGTACATAATTCCAACAATGCATGCGTCATGAGTGTGCATAAACCCGGAAGTGCGAACCGGACACTTTCAAAAAACGACCGCACATTCTTATTGGTCAATCGTGAAATCGTCACACGTATGCATGCTTAGTTGTACGTGCATGTCATGCATCTGGACGCTGCTGCGCGAACAACAACAAAACATGCTCACGTGTCGCGTGAAATACCTTGAATTCCGCCCACAGCATTATGACAAGTGACTACAGCTTTATGAAAGAGTTGGACTCGAACCCTACACATCACTTGCAAGACAAACTGCTAGCTACAAATGGGCATGCATGTTGAATTGTTCATGGTTTCATGTCCTGAAAATGCAGAACAGAGAGTTTACTTATAGATATGTATTATGTATTAACATTTAACAGTCTGTTAAAAAAATGCCCTAAAAATTTGCCACATCGCCCCCTTTCCTTTAATAAATGCATAGCCGAAAGCTTTTATTAGAGAGAATGTGGTAAAATAAGCATCTACTTCTGTTTTTAATGTATCTTGTAAGTCTGCCGAGACCAGACAAATGAAAAGGACGCGGTACAGCCACATAGCCTTTACTGCCCTATTGGAATTTAACAACGGTCGAGCTTGGAGCCGTTCTGCGACAAATGTGAAACATTGAATTAATTGATTGTCCTCCACACAAAAGCATCGTATCCTAACATCGTTTGGCATCGTTGTGCGTTGCCATGGTGTCGCTGTCAGACGACTTTGCAACAATGAAATTTGATAGCGATACAAATGTATGGAAGTATCAATTCTACTACACACACATTGTGTACTACGAAGACTGCCTTATAAATTAGCCCGACATGATAAAATAATGTTTCTAATAATGGACCATATTTCAGGATATTATTTGATTTAGCTAAGACTAGTTGTTCGAATGGCAGACCAGTTGTATAAGGATGGGCAGACAGCATACTGCTTTATAATTTGAAGACATTTGATTTAATTCAAGCTGATGTATACAGTTAGATTGATTCTCACTCAAAGTATCTGTGATATGTTTAAATACTGATCTTACATGATGTCCCAACTGACTTCTCAACCGCACTCAACCACAAAAAAGATTTGCTGTTAACCGACCCACTTCACGTTCTGTTGCCACCATACATCGTGCAACACAATGCTATGTGCAACTTTGCGCCCTCATGATGAAAATGAGCTCTCCCCAATGCGCCATCGCAAACTAAGAGGTTCCGCCTTGCACACTCGGAAATGGATGCTCGCCTCGGTTGGGGAGTAGTGTTGACTTAAGCTGAAATCTGAGTCACGGGCTGTGTGCGTTCGCCAGACCTAGGCCAAACATGGGACAACAAGGTTTACATACAGAGTTGGGACTGGGTTACTGTAATACAAAAGTGTGGATGTAGACCTGCTGATCAATATGGATATTTGTGTCTTTCTCCGTTTTTCAGCCCTCGTCCGCACGTCAACATGCAAATCAAGATGTAGATTATTGTTGACAATGAAGCGTGATACTTTTTTGGGGCTGTGAGAACAAACAAATACCTTGGTGCATAAGATCATTTTGATTATAGTTTAAAACCAAATTGGGAAGCCCCATAGCATTTCTGTAGTTTTTCTCAAAGAAGGTGCAATACTAGCGTTGTTAGCAGGTATGCCAGATATGCTTGACTTTTACTGTAAAACCACTTGATTTTGTGAGGGATGCTAAACTGACAATTTTGCATTGAAAGTAACAGTAACATTTCCAGATTCATGAAATTAAATGCCTGCTAAAATAGCAGTTATTTTAAATTCGTGAAATAAAGTATCCGCAAAATTATAGTGTTTTATAGTCTTCTACAGATGAACTTGCCCAAGTGCGACTCTTTCTTCTATATTAAAACTGAGCCTCGCAATTTGGGTTTATTTGTATGGAACAAATTATAATGATGATAGAGAGAAACGAATGCTGTTGTGAAGTATCAATGCGTTTCGTTGGACAAAATTGATAGTAATTATCGCATCTAAAGTCTTCAATAAATGGGTCCTTTGAAAATCATTTTTCCAGACCCAAGTTAAAAAATCAATGCTAATATTTTAGCCCTTTTGAAGAATTGGGAACACAATTGGAGGGCATTATTTGAAATTGGGATATTTAATAGGAGACGGGTATGTCAGAGTGGGTAAATCCACAAATAAGAATTGACTGCTATAACAAATTATTTGGCATTAACCATATAGAAGGAAATGAAAAGACGAGGTAAGAGAAAGGAGGACGAAAAAGTGACTAATTGCATGCCCATCCTTATTTTTTCAACTCCTTATATAATAATTTATTTGATGTCTTCAATGTTTGCTTTTCAATGCCACATTACAGATTTTCATCTGCCCACTCACTGAATCATAAATAAAAGAAAACAAGTGATTTTCATAATTTCCACCACAGATTATACTATCCTTGAATTGCAAAAGCTTATATTATGATCTCCATTACAAAATAGTCATCTCTCGCCTGCCTAAATTCAATGCGTTATTCCCAGTATGAAGTTGTCATAAATCTCTCCGTGCCTTTCCAGTAACATAACCAGATTTGTTTGCTCAGCCAGCATCATATAATGAATTCAGTCACCGTTCAAGATTGTTCAAATCGGGAAAAAAGGGATATTCTGGTCTGTATACGTATTTATACACATTTTTGCAGTTATTTTTAGGCAAGCAAGGAGGAAAAAAATCAATAGTACTTAAAGAGTATATATTTTCAAGGAGCCGTTCTAAGTGGTTGCTGCTTGACTGATGATATAGTTATGATCTAAAAATAAAATCTGTATGAAACGATACCCTGGTATAAGAGTATTTGTAGAAGAAACGATGAGTAGTGCTTACGATTTCCAAGTTGAATTTTAATCAGTGATCCATCCATCTTTGATGATGTAAGGCCATGTGTTTTGAACTGACCACCCAAAAAGGGTGGCGGCGTTGCATTTTTGGTGACGAATCATCCATCTCTCTCTATTAACTCAACAACTAAATGTGGTAGAGCTATGGTTTGGGTGTCATTTGAAAGCTTATTTATCTAGCTACACTGTGTGAATAAATCAGGTATTTCTATAACTGTTTGGCTAAGATATGATTGATTATATTTCGAAAGTCAGGGGTGGCGGCGGTGGCGGTGGCGGCGGTGGCGGTGGCGTTGTGTACAATCTCTATGGGGAATATAGAAAATGTTCCCAATTCTACGTTCAAATTATAATAACTCCTGATCTCTGTATGGTACAAACATGATTTTGCGCTCATTTTATAGATTGTTTTATATTCTATAAGTTTCTGTTTCAACAAACCTGTCAACTATTACGTAACAATTGTAATCACGAATCGATTGAATTGTCCTTGGCCTTTTCCCTATTCACTACACAGTGACTTGCCCTAATTCATCGGTTTTACATACATGACTATAACAACAGAATTATTCAACCGATGATAGCAAAGTTATACATTTTTGGAAAGCTCTCAAATAGGGGAATTCAAAAATCTCGCTTAAATCAGGATAGGGTGAATAGCCAAAAAAATATATGTGAAAACTCTAATAAATATGAAATGTAAAAGTTTGCGCTCATTTACTTCCCGATATAGTATATTTCAACAAGTTACCCTTGACAACCATTATGTTCTGATGGGTAAATTGCATGAGGAACTAATATGCACAGTAAAATGATGATTGGGATAGGAATAAAAAAAATATTGAGCTTTAATCAAAATATGAACAAAATCGATATTCTTTGAACATTCTTAATCACAAGATGTTACCATTAGGTCCTATGCAAATTCCAATCGCATATTTGGATTCCTTGTGAGATTTCCGTTCAGAAAATATATACTTTTTATATGGGTAGAACAAGTAATTATTGCGATATGCTAATTCGAATCTCAGATGGTGTAAAATGTAAAAATCTGGACATGCAACGGGAAGGGTGGCGAGTTCAAAACACATGGCCGTAAAGGGAAACGATTGAAAGTAAGCAGTCAATGCAATTGGCTTGATTTGGTTGTGATGATAGAATGAGTGAAGGATCTATTTGTAACCTGCATGGTATGGGGGACCTCATTTGTAAAAGTTCTGAGCATGAATGTGAATGTAATGTGATCAAATGCAGTAGTTTGGACTGTCACATTTTTATTGTTGCAATTTAGCTATTTGTACCACAATAAATGTGAATATTAGCTTATGCCAACCTTACTACTAACAGTACTAACCCAAAGAAGATTTTAAGGTATTCCCACAATGTATTGCTCGAACGCCTGCCAACTAAAGCTTTTTTCACACAATGCATTTGTCGAGCTCTTAAGTTTTAGAAATAAGAAAAAGGAACACTGATTACGAATTTATTCATTGATGTAAACTAGAACCCAAGAGCTCCAACGATGAACGCGCTATGAAGCCATGATTGTGTGCACATATATGTCTATGGGAACCGAGACAAATTGGAGTCCAGAATTAGGGCATTTTGCAAAAATGCAATGCATTGTGGTGGTGTCTTTAAAATCTTCTCTGCTACTAACCCAAATAACTGTACTGAATGATTGTTTGGCAAATCATTTGGTTCATGAAATCTTGCATGGATTTGTTCTCGAGCAGTGGGCAGTTTCTTCAAATGAGTCTTCAATTTGGAATCAAAGCACAGCACATGGCAGCTTCTATCTGTAAAAAGTTAATCAATTGTAAATCAATCGGCTCCCTTGTGCTATATTCAGTACAGTAGACCTATCCTAGAATATCGCCAAAGGCATAATTCTGTTATACCCTACACACCAACATCGGTAGTATGCGTCGTTCTTAAAAATCATGCACTATGAATACCTCTGTGAAGGGTATAACAGAATTACTCCTTGCCAAAAATGCACAGCCAATAACTGATGACGTGGCAGAGATTTTGCGTTTAATCCTGACGATCCTTTTTTGCCCCGTAGCTCTGTCCATTAATTATTCACGCGTCTTGGTGCAGGGTAAGATTAATATTACCGATTGGAAAGGTTAAAGAAATAGCCAAATAAAGTCAAGCACTGTATAAGGGGATATCAAACGAACATTAGGATCAAGAGTTATATTTAAAAGTGTAGTTTGTCCCATTTGAAGCCATTTTCACTGTGTTAGCGTCAAATTCATTTCCCTGGGATCCAATTCTTATTGTACCCAATGTAGCGAAAAAACACATCGCCGAGTTGAAGAAATGAATAAATGATGACCACTGAAGACCTCCATTTCCACTTGGATTATTTATAAGCCCTAGAGTGCGAGCCCAAATGCATTTACATCGAGATGGAGCATGGCCACTTAAGACCGCCACCCCCGCTTAGATTACATATAAACTGCGTATTATGAGCCCAAATTGCTTGAAAGAATACCCCATTTGCTTTGAGATTGAACTGTATTTGACAGGGAAATGCTCCTTATTTAGATAGATGTTTTGTTGTTCATATGAGCTGTTTTGATCGGAAAACAATCAAGTTTTATTAGAGAGAGAAAAAAAAGTTGCATTTCAATTGCAATACATTTCTAGAATTCATAATTATTTAACTTATGCTAATGACCTTGTTGAGAGTCTTGTGTAAATGCAGGGTCAAAAGTTCGTCAAAGGGTGGGACCGATCGTGCGAGAATCCATTTAGGATTTGGCGAGAATCTTAAGGATTCTCCTCCATTCAAATACTGTGTTAGACAGATAATCCACGAGTATGGCAACTTGGATTCTTGCAACTTTACCGGCAGGAATCTTTGCGAGTGAGAATAGATTCTCGAATTTCTGACCCTGAAATGCTCCATTACTCAATCTTTTAAAGAGGTGGACTTTAAAAAGGTATGTAATATGATCAATCTAAATGAGTCAGAAGTTGCAAGTATTGATTTTGAGATATAACCAAACAAAGGGTAGAAATGGTTTTCTATTGTTTTAAATACCCTTCAATTGCTAATATCTTTGGAATTAAGCATGAATTTAAAATGGGGGTTCTCTGCAAAACAGATAGTACTGCAAATACTCACTAAAATAATGTAGAAAACTAAAATTGTGATGTTTTCGACTTCTGGCCCATTTTCTTGATTGCATCACCTATATGTTACCATATCCTGATACATATAAAAGTGATGCCACTAATAAATCTTTTCAAAAAGGTCATAATCATGCACTATAGCTTCCACCAAACAGACTCGTAATTACCTTCAAATAGCCATCTATTGAATCTGGTCGATGTGCCAGTTTGTGGGCCGCCATTGATAGCCGTGCTTAATGTGTGTATACAAATGCATAAACCCACACGCGCCATATAAAAGCTGCCTATATTGATTGGGGACCCGACTGTGGAGATAGAGGCAGGACGTCTTCTCCCTCTCTCTCTCGCCCGACTGCTCGAGATTGAGGAGAGAGATTGTGTTACAAAATGTGGAACTAGTCACTTATGATGATGAGACCTTTTAATATAAAAGTCAAGATGTATTTCAGATGTGGACGGGGATGAGGAGCAACGGTTGTTAGGGATTCAAACAGGTTTCAGTGCGGATTCTTACGAAAGTCTAAGATGCATTCAATGCATCAATCTGCATGATGCACATCAATTGGGTGTGACACAGGCTTGCAGAACACGAGCGGTTCACATTTGTTTAGATTAGCGAGATTGACTATGAAACTATGAAAAATGATAGGTAATAATGTGCATTTGTTCAATAGGTTTTTTCATCTAATTCCATCGTGTACTCTTAGAGTTTGCCTATCGTGCTACTACCAGGATGAAGATAGCATATGATGAAAATTGTTAAACTATCTAATATTTAGGTGTGCGAAATCTCAGCTTTTATAGCCGATTTCAGGAAAATGAGAAGATGCTTGCAAGCAACAATTAAATCTGGAAATAGCTTAAGATGCGGCTAATTGTTAGGGTATTTAAGCTCCCCTTATTTTAAGGGTGTTATGTGCCCTTAATATTTCAATTACACGTCCAATGTTCTTGTTTCTGGCCCTGTTTTACCTGAAGGAGGTTAAGTTGCACTTGCATTGTTGGTTCACCATGTACTATTTGTAAAGTGAGCCAATCTGCTTGCTCATCCGTCTATGATCAAGTATGGCACGGCTAAATAACTACATCTCTTGAAAAGGGGGAAAACTAGGGCAAAGTCAACTTGATTCGTTGTATATCATGTTGTCTGCAAAGACAAACGAGTACTTAACTTTATCGGCGTAGTATCTTAATCCTCTGCACTGCTTGCTCTTCTGTATATTGCTGTAAATTTGAACAGTTTGATGAACGATTTGTACCGGTTTTTGATATTTGTACAAGAATGTTACGAGGCTGTGTTAACAGGTTAGATTTGACTCGTCCCAGTTACGAGTTCAATTTAGATTTAGTTCCATTTTATCATGTCATTCTTTCTGAGTGGAGTTAAACAAATATCCTTCTTTTTGAAATCAAATCTGAGTGATTTGAATGATGAATTTTGAGTTTCACTATATCTTTCTTGACTTTTCAGGCTTCGTGACTCTTTCAGGCTCCGTAATATATTTGAATGTTATTATGTGCTCTGCTTGTGGGTGTTTCAGTGTACAACACCTTAGCATTAACATTGGTACATCATCATTTAAGTCTGGTGGCAATTTGCATGTTATTGACCAATTTGATATCATTGACTAGAGAAAATTACATACCATTCAGTTGGGCTGATTCCATTGCAATCAGAAACAAATGGAATGCGGTTCTGGTTCATCTGGATTGTTCATGAATGTGATTAGAGAGATTTGTTATAACAATTTCATCATTTATATACTAAAAATCTAAATCACATCTTATAATAATATCATTATGTATTTAATTTAAATTAACCGTGTGTACTCCTTATCTCTCCCCTTTGCAGATGAGACACCCAATTCAAATGAAGCCAGCAGATTGTGAAAACAGAAATGGTAAGGGTAAGGTTTACTGTTTGCATGCCTCTCTTTGTCTGCCTGTCTACCTACCTGCATACCTGCATGCCTGCCTGCATCCCATCATCCTTTACCCTTTTACAGTGTGTCCGATAAAAACGTGACAAATAAAAAATCAAACATTGTTGGCATTTTTCAGTAATTTAACCATTTTGGTGGTGCAGAAATAAAACCTTCATTTTCTCAGTTGGTAATTAGAGGGCTTTTGATATCAAAGCTTATAAAATGCATCTGATGGATCAGGATTCAAATTCCCATATTTCTCCCACAAATTATTGGTATCATTTCTACTTATCATAACCACACCTTGTAATTGAGCGAAACAATGTGTTTGAACCATTCAATCTTAAAAACAGTAGTGATTGACATAAACCTATTATAAAAAACGAAGTTTGATTAGGAATCAGGTATTCATAAGATACCTTTAAAATGATTGCAAATGTGTATCAAGAAATCTCAAAAACGAATTCATATCCCTTCAGAAATATATCCATGAGCAAATTATACACCTCCAGTACATTTTAGGACACACTGTAAACCTGATCCCCTTTTCCTTTGACCCCTGCTTGTGTTTAAATTTCCACATGCTGTAATGCTTCTCATCATCCCCAACCATCCATCTACCGCATCTGTACCTACATCATCTGTACTGTGAGTTATCTATTTTATTTCTCTCTACTCCCATTGCTTCGAGGCTGAAACAAACCGTATGATTTATTTATTTTTGTGTGTTAATATTTAATTGTAAATAAACACAAGTTGGGCATTGATTAGTGAAATGAGATACAGATTAGATGTCATTGTTGCGACAAAGAAAACCTGATTTCAGGAGCCTATATGTGTTGACGTCATCCGGATATATGGCGTTTTCAGCGAGCAAAGGCAGGGCTGGAATGCAAGGTCCCTCTACCAGAGTGTATTTTTCATTTGCTTCAGCGTAGATAAAGTAAAAGAAGGAATTTTTAACCGTTATGAAAATCTTTCCGTGTTAAATTCGTTTGGCTTGGCAATGTCCAACTTCAGTGTTTTTAATATTAAAGTTAAATTTAATATTGGTTGCACGGTGTTCCGTTTGATATATTTTATCATTTCCATGGTACTACTATTATTATTTTATCATTCATAATGTAGATGTAGTTGATTGAAAAAAACCCTCAAAGGATGTCTTGAATGTGCAACCTTGAAAATATTTAATAAATCCACCTATATATAGATAGCGTGTACTAATTATATATTGTGAACGGGCAGGCCTCCTGCCAAATAATATCAATCAAGCTTGATTTCGCCACTATACAGGGTGAGAAAAAGCGATGTAAAATGGTGATTTTTTCATGTTTAATTTCCTCCATTTTTTCTTCTTCATACCACTTGTATGACTCACAGAAATGTGTAAATTCATTTTGTGATACCATGTGTTTTAACAGTTCTAAGGTATTTAGTATGAAACTAATACAGTTTTGTGTCACACGAAACAGACAAATACACTCAAATGCCGTGGGAGGGGGATCACACAAGGCAGCAGCCATCATTACAAGTCTGTATTGAAGACCCGTTTGACATATCTCTAAATCATGAATTATTTCAACTGAATCTTTACCAGTCATTATTTGTCCATTGATTTAAAACAAACAGGCTGTTGAAATAAATTTGTCTTCAATGTTTGACCCATCATTTTGTGTATTTCTTGAAGACTATTGATCCAGTTTAAGACAATGTGTCCTTGCTCCCTACTTACCTATCTGTCAATTACAAATGTGCTCATATTGATATCAAAGCTAGGCACTTGAAAAAAATAGCATGATGCGACGGGAAAACACCTCTGTTCTACGGGCATACGGACATCTCAGGTAGTGTCGGTCGGTCAGGCATTTTTCAAATATTTTTTTGACCAACATATCAGGGATTTTTTTTTGGGGGGGGGGGGTTCAACAATGTTCTCAGAATGTTCACAATAAAATCAAGCATTTCCATTACGCCCCCTAAAATTTCCCCTAAATTTCCCCCAAATTTCCAAATTTTCGAAATATTGAAAATTGTAGAACAGGGTTTTGTCCCCGTCTCCTAAAGCAGTTATTTATTCAACCATATTCAATTATTAATGGTCAAGATTTACCTATCAAATGTTACGGAAGACTATTTTAAATGTTTTAGTGGAAACGGTCTCAGTCTGTCTAAGGTTTCCGTATGATCAGACAGTGTAAGATTGAACAGCTTTTGTTATCAAACTAATGCCTTACACCAGACACTGACAAGAATAATGGGGGTTTCTGTTATACCCATAGAGGTTTGCAGTACATTCGTAACCGTTGTAAAGAATTTCTGCTGATTTCTCACTTTCATTTACCATAGAAGTGGATATCAAATACTAATCAAGTTTATACTAATTTGGTTGTGTCCGTCATTCTAAATCTAATAACAGTCCTGAAAATGTAGTTAATTTGCAAATTTACTGGGGAAACGATATCCATACGTGTATGTTGTGCTTGGGTAGAGCCAAATTCTTGTTGAAGAATATATCAAATTGAAGTCCTTTGTCGTATCAGTTACAAGGTGTAACCGGGCAAAATATTGACTTTTGGATCAGGATGGCATATCCGGTCAATCAATGTCGCGTGTTTCTCTGATTATCCTTGTCCTCTCTCCACTTGCACTTGGGGGGAAAAGCTCAATTTCTCTGTATATAAATGTCAAGAGATGTTGATACGGTTATTTATTAGGCAAAAAAAAGAAAATGTTTGTCTCAAATGACATGATAGACTGAAAATCTAATGGGGTCTAAGGATATTTTTATATATTTTTTTTAATTTAGACCTGATCGTCATTTGTTTGGTCAAAAAGTTGGATTTTGCAAGATCTTTTTTTGGGAGAAAATTGGAAGAAGAAAAAAATGAAGAGAAAAAATGGACACATTTGGAAGGGGAAAAAAACCACTAAAAAAAAAAGCTAACGCGGGTGGTTTCGGGAATGCGCGCAGGTCATTTGAGACAAACTTTGTTTTTTGTTTTTTGTTTTTTTGGCCTTACTTATATAGCGGATGTCCATCATCTGGGATTGTATTTTTTTATGTATACAAATGAGATTTTGCTTAGTCATGATGGAAAAGGTGTGGGTCTTTTTTATTTATACCAAGACTAAAAGGATGTAACTGGCAGAGCTGCCAACACCTGATCCTGCAGGAGACTCCCTAAAAATAACACATTTAACAACCTCCCTGATTGGAGAAACATTTTATGTAGAACATTTGATAAATAAAAAAAACCTCCCTGATTGGAGAAACATTTTATGTAGAACATTTAAATAATAAAAAACTGCCCTGATAGAAGAGAATCTCCTTGATTTGCATTGTGCAAATGTTTTCAGCTCTTAACTGGTAGAGATATAGCTTGTAAATTGCTGTAACGTTTAAGGTATATACAGTTAAAATGAATCACTTGCAATTATAGGCAATATGGCCCACTCGGAACATGTATTCCCATTGCAGTGCGAACATAAATGTTAAATAACAGGAGAAACTGAATGATCAGAATTAATTTTCAAGACAACACATTGAAATGCCTTTTTGGCATGTCTGTTGGCAAGAACAATTGGTCAGTAAAGCTAGTCTAAGTAGGAATATTTCACAGGCCCTTTTTATTTGTGATACATAGAATGACTGCAAACCTGACTTCAGAAACGAGTAAACTATATCTTTCACTTTGAATTTCATTAGTAGGTTTATATTTTGCCTAAAATTGTAATCCAATTGACCTAGAAAAAAATAGTACTTTTTTGACGATCCTTCTTATTTTAAGCGTCTGGAAGATTCTATCAGAATAAAACTTACATTATGGAGCCCTGATATATGAAGAAAAATGGATGTCCATTTAATAGAGATTGAAAAATAAAATTGGCCCTAAATTAGATTCTGTCACTGGCTAGAAGGAATTAAAATGTTAAAGAAATCTTAGAATTGATTGAGGTCACTTCCAAAGTGCCAGCGAGATGACCTTATTCAAAAAGCTTTGGTTAAGTAAAGGTCTGACTAACCGACCGACCAACTAATGCTGCAAAATTGTCTTGTATAATTATGGTCCATCAATTTTCTAAACTCTTATAGTTGTCAATTTATTTTGGCCTCTTGCAATTACTGTGTCCATCAAATTTTTTGACAGACAGTTGAACAAGCGCTTGCACTAAATGTTGAGGTTGAGAAATGAAGTGTTGTGTTATATATATGGAGGTTTGGGCTTGGAGTGGATGGATGCTCAGTGGTCAATATGAGGGATTATGACAGGTGAACTTGCAACGTCATGTCTTGTGCTCATCTGTTCTTTTCACACAGAACTGAAGATTAATCTTTGGAAATCCAATCCCTCTTTCGTAAGCTAAATGAAAGCAGATACAGATTGATCCCAGAAACATTACAAGATCTTGTTTGTGAATGCAAGGACCTATTCTGTTTTATTTCTTAACATTTTAACCAAATTTTGGTGGTCAACAGGTCAACTATTTTTGTATTGATGGTGAACTTTGGATGACAAGATTCATATCTGTACACTATGTCAGTCACCTGACCTGAAATGGGGAGGGATAACACCAGTGTCTGTACTAGTCATCTGTACACTATGTCAGTCACCTGACCTGAAATAGGGAGGGATAACATTAGTGTCTGTACAAGTGACCATGTCATAGGTATAGGTCAATAAATGCATATGTTTTGTTTGGTGAGAAATTAGACAAATCAATGCACACATGTTGATGTGTGAATAATGGCACGACCCTGCAGGGGAGTGCTTTCGTGAGCATATCAACATTTGTTACTAGTGCATTGATTTGTCTCATTTTCAAGAAACAAAACATACGCATGCATTGACATTTCATACACGACACTATACAATGCGCGTGGTGTGGGAACTGTACGGTGTGCAATTAGACACTTTCAATGCACTCCACGTATTCTAGTTCTCTGCTTTCTGATAGGTTCAACACTACTAAGAGTGTATGAATATTGCTCATTTAATCCCAATGAAGCTATATGTTATCCCAATAGAGCTATAGATCAGAGCAATCAAAGAACACTGCCTGCCTGGTACAGAAATACTGCGTTTTTGACAATAATGTGTACTGGCGTCACCTCTCCTAAATCTCATGGAATATTTTAATTTAACACCATAATTGTGCTGAACTACAAAATTACAGATAGAGATAAATGAGGGATATCTCAAAATGAAATCTGACAATTTAGCTCTAACTGTTGGGGAGAAGTTCTTGCATTGAACATAGTATTGTCTTAATTTATGTATGGCATATTTAAGAGTGAAAATGTCTCTGCATTGCCAGCAGACATTTTCAAGGTTATTGAACGGCTGGTGAAATAAGTAAAATGTTGGCTCGTAAGTAAGAGCCCTGATGAGAAATCACTAGCATGCACGCAATGAACCATCTTTTTTAAAAACATTCCAAATATAACATACAGCACACTTTATCTAATCTTACAAACGTTATAAGGATTCTTACCTTTTGTAAAATTACTCATGGACACAGGATGTTTTCCCTATGCACAATTATTCATATTATGTGGATGATCTCAAGTGTGCTATATTGATATGATGAAAACAGTTGACCCGTACACCATGAAATTGTCTTAGTTATTGAATCCAAATGGTTAGATGAATTTAATGTACTGGAATGGAGGGATGTAAAGATACTAGTAGGATATTATTATCAGAGGGAAAAGAGGAGAAATATTATTTATGTGCTTTTTAATTAAATCATATTACTTAATAATAGATTTAAAATGTTCCTCTTTTTCCACTTACAATTTTAGAGAAGAAGAAAAAAAGCCCCATTCAATGTGTGCATAATTAACCAGTTTGAAATCAATGGGAACGTGTGCCATAATTTAGCATATTTGAAAGAAATGGGACATTTTTTGCTTGAAAATCAATGTTTTTCTATGGTCTGGCAGTAGCAATACCTTTTACGCATTGACTTTAATAGAGCTAGGACTATACTCCATTCACCTAATTGTGGAGTGACATCATAGCATATTCCAGTTTATCTCTAATGATTCAAATTGTGTCTGCTTCCTGGCATCAACACTAAAACCTTTACTTACACATAAATGTTGCATTGATCACTGGAAAACACTCTGACGTCACTACACAGAGGTAGATTAATTAGACATAGTTCCCGTGGCTTCATTTACCTGCCTGTTCTTTTGATATGTTGTTTGCACATGTGTGTGTATGATTATACACTCGTCAAAAGAAGTTCCTGGACACTCATTGAAGTTCAAATATTTCACATAAATATTTAATATAAATTAAACAATTGCATGTCAAAATAAGCAGACAATAATTCTCTATCATGTCTGTATGAAATTAAGATGTACGCATTCATGCATGGCTGAGCACATACATTAAGCAATGGTAAGGTGCGTAAAAGGAAATTGCAAGAAATGAGCATTTACAGTCATTTGAATGAAGGGATTATCCAATTTTTTGCAATCTTCTTGCCATTGTCAAGTGAATGGGATCTGCCATGCATGAGTGATCATGTCTAAATTCCATGTTAGGCTGTTAGAGGATTACTTTCTGCTTATTTTGATATACAATTATATATATATAATCATATATATAATTATATATATTCTATTAAATATTAATTTAATTTAAGTGTCCAAGAACTTCCTTTGCCGAGTGTATGTGTTTAGATCTCTTAAAGATAATGCATAGATGTTTCACTCTGACCATTAACTAATATGATAAAACATTGTCCTGGTTTTCATTTCTTGTTTTCAGTGGAAGAAAGAAAACTGTTTGTAGGAATGGTAGCAAAGAAACACAATGAGAACGATGTACGGGTCATGTTTTCTGCCTATGGTACGATAGAGGAATGTCATGTATTACGAGACACAAGCGGAAACAGTAGAGGTAAGTAGAGGGCTAGGTACTATAATCTGATTCAAAATTAAATGAACACAGAGTGAGCAGTACACAGTTTATCCCTCCTGCAATACTGACATTTTGTGTGGTTGTGGCTGCTTCACGCAGTACACACAAATACACTGTTCTGTTACGGTTCATTCAATTTTTAATCCTATTATAAGATGGAGGAGGGGTATTTTGTCATCATTCAGATCCAATACAAAGGGACTGAATAGTTGCCAGAAAATGTGAGGAGCAAACAGATCTTCATCTTCATCTGATGTACTAAACTTGGACCATCACTCTCACAAGAGCGACGTGAAGTTGTTGATTGAGATTAATATTTAGCTTTACTTCATTTCTAATATGATTTACCCTGAAGCCATTTCCCTTTAAGCAATGGTACCAACCCTGACTTAAAGTGCATCATCTTTCATTAGTATTTCATGAAATATATGAAAATGCCAAGTTGAGTGTCCATTTGTTGTTCCTGGTCCCATTCTAACTTGTTGATACTGCTACATTTCACAGATGTGGATCTTAACCCTAACCTTCCTGGAACCTACAAAACCAGACAGTGCTACAATCTGGTACTGCGCGGTGACACCATCAATCTCGTACCACGCTTAGCGCGGCGTTTAACTTGTGAAGAAGAAAAGTTTTTTATTCTCGCCCTATGCGGAGACTGATTTGACCCTCAAATTTGACCCGTTTTTCTCTCCTGATAGTTAAATTCATAAAAACACGCCCGGGGAGTAAGGGTAATAGAGTGTGATTCAGAAATCCTTAGCGGTGCATGTGATGTTCAATGCATACCGAATCTCTGTGTGATGTAGCTTTGTATATTTGTCAGGCAGGCAGGTACATATGTTCTCTGTAATGTCCAAGTCATTGCGATTGAGACTTACTGGAGAGAAGAATAACATTGTGAATGTTACATTAATGCATTGAAATGTTCATTCACATTATGGCTGATGTGTGCACAGACCTGTGATTATTATCAAGACAAATGATAAGAGAGGCTTCCTGGCAGGGGGAATGCCTTTCCTTACTATAGTGAAATAGAGGATATAATAAAAGAGGGGGGAAAGCGTGAACATTTAAAGCAGCATAAATATCTATGATTTCTCCTATACTTTGCATCACTACCTCAACTACTGATTTCCAATAGGTCATTTGTGTGGGGGATTTATCGACAAGAATCCTAGAAAATGTCGCGACTACTCTGTCAAGGGACCCGATATTGAAGTTGCGTGTCAAACTAGATAGCATGCACGGCGGTTATTGCATTTGCCGTTATATTGAACAGAATCTGTTAGAGTAATGAGGCCATGTGTGTTTTTAGTTTGTCCTTGCTAAATGGGGGAAGTATGAAAGCGTTTCTGACAGGATATGCTTATGAATTGAATAAGAATAAGAAATTACCTTTTTGTCTCACCTGATATCATCAGGATGAGATTATGTACTAACTTTTTCTGTCTGTCCAGGGTACGGATGCTTGTGAACACTGCCTCTTCAGAACTGCAACAGTTATGATGGCGTAACTTAGTGTAAAATAAAGATGATATACTGTTCATGGTTTGATTTTCGATTTGGGCACAAATTATGTGAAGGAAGTTCCTCATTTATATAATTTTGCGCAAACCTGGCACAAACCTTTTAAACATGTTTTTAGCAAAACCGTAAGGTTTGCAGTTACGAAATGTTCAGGAAAGTAGGTCAGGCAGCTTCTTGTGATCTAATTAAATTTTGGGCACAAAATATGCGAGTTAACTACCTCCTTCAACTTGAACAATGTCATCAAATATTTAATCAATAATAAAAAGATCCCATCATATTTTTCAGGTCTGAAAAACTCTGTTTAGAAAAAAATCAGGATGTATTTCGTTACTAGTGGGGTCCCTGTGAAACATAATTAATGGAGTTAACCCTAACCCTACCATATACCACAATATACCAATGACTGGGCATGTTGGTACCACCTGGCATGAAAAAATGGACCCAGCCCATATAGTTTGCGCAATACACAGCCGTGGTGTAGTGGGGAATTCTTCGCCCCTGGTGCGAGAGGTCCCTGGATCAAATCCGGTGGGGGGGGATATTTGGGTCGATTTTCCACGTTGAAGAAAAAATTCTGAAAAAAGTGGGGGGTAGAGTTAGGGTTAAGGTTAAAAAATGAATAAATGAGGGGATATTACCACAGTTTGACGTTCGAACGAGCAAAATAGGTGGAATAAGGGTGTCCATTAATTATATGCATGTATGGTGTAACACAAGAAAAAAAACATTTTTCTAGTTTTGACATACCCAGGTTATATGTTTTTCTTAATAAGTATTGCATTGAAAACCAGTAATATTGTAGTAAGAAGGTGAGGGATACCCACTTCCATGCTCTGCCAATTGTACACTAGGCGTGTTACAGTATGATAGTTTTACGAAGGCTAGTCTTGAAGACCTATGAATATGCATATCCACCAAATCCCTCTAAATGTACTGCTGTTGAAAATACTGATCTGCTCATTACTACCATGTTATCAGACACTATCGCGCAAGCAGTCGAGACGTGCCGTTCGAGAACCGCCTCGTTTGTCTTGTGAAACTGGTCATTTTACCCAATGTTCTATTCATTAACGCTTCACAAACGGGGGAAGAGAAGGTTAAACACACAATTCTAAGAGTACTTGATAATTACCTTTTTGAATGTGCATAAACCTTGAAAGAATTGTGTTAAAAATTAACAGTCACCATGAGTGCTCTCCTATTGTCCACATACACCACAAAATTACAAATTTGATAATTATCAACATCCAACAATTTTCAATTAGTTCCATTACTTTTTGAATCATGTATATTCCATTTCTACTCAAGTTTGGTGGTGTGGGGGGGGGGGGAGGGGAGGTGACTATACCGTGTAAGCTGACATTCACCTGTGAAGATATGGGTACACATGCCACATTATTGCAACTATGAGTATGATGCTACAATCACTCGAATATGCACTATTAAGTCAGCCTCACCCACAACCTAAGGGAAACAGGATTTATTGGTTTTACACCAGATCTCACTGACCATGCTTGTATCGGATTTTTCTTTTCTTACAGGTTGTGCATTTGTGACATTTTCAACAAGACAGAGTGCATTGAATGCCATCAAAGCCTTGCACCATTCAACAACAATGGAGGTAAGATATCAACATTATAGTCGGCGTCATAATGCTATGAACGAAATTCCATCAATGTGTGCGTACGATCATAAATCGTGACGTGCGTACCGGAAGCATTAAAAAAGACTGTGTGTCCTGATACGATCATAAATCGTGACGTGCGTACCGGAAGCATTAAAAAAGACTGTGTGTCCTGATTGGTCAATCATGAGATCACCACACACATGCATGCATAGTTGTTTGCATGTATGATGCATATGGATGCAACAACAAATCATACTCACATAAAGTAGCTTGAATTTCATCCATAGCATTATGACAGTGAATATAAGTAACAGAAATGATCTGGCAATCAGCACATAGGTATAAAAATGATTGACCTATCAACACATATTAATGAAAATAATTGGTTAGTCAACATACAGTAATCAAAATGGTTGGTCAATCATCACATGGTCTTGAATTGATTGACCGATCAAATTACACATGCTCTAATGTCGTTAATAATGGATTACACAACCACTGAAATCACTTGTTATACAACCTTCACTGCATAATGATTACATGAATGTATTACTAATTTCGTTCTATCAGGGATCCTGTGCTGGAATGTGATAGCATTGGTTGTCAAGCCAACCATTCTAGTGTAATTGTAGTAGTGTAGTAGATGATTAGATAGAGTCAGATTTCATTAAGACCATCGTAATGAATATTTCCGTCTGTGTATGATGGTATTATGTATGATTAGAACCAATGAGATTGGTGTTATCAATCAATTAATTGATGCAAATTGTGCACAGCATATTTTATAGTAGAGACCAAACCAACGACTACTGATAATTGGAAGGTTCTCAGATGAGCGAATTAGCAAAACTGACTTTGACATCCGGATGGTGATGACCATAAAATACCTTATTCTCTGCTCCAGGGCTTAAATTTCACCAAGGCCATTGCCCATTTGTTGGCCTTAGTGCCCCATCACAAATTTGAGCCCTCTCGGCTCTCTGTGTCGGAAAAGCATATGAAGTTTTGTCAGAACATTCAACAGCGACGATATACACATTCTCTATTGGATTACCGCATTGCATATCAGCCAGTCAACAAATGAGACATGTCCTAATACGACATACACAACCCAACATCTAAGGCCTCATGTTAATATCATATGACACTACACAATATATCATTTGCACATATCAGTTCAATCTAATTCGTCATGTTCCATCAGCCTATCTTGTCAGCAGTATGACGTCTGGCAATGATTAAGCAACTCTTCTCTTTTATTTCTGTTTTTCCTATCGGATGGTTTTAATGACTATGAAAAGCCATGGGTTGTTTTAAGCTGTTGGGTTGCAGAAAATTCTGGATACAGATTCATGATTGCAATAGAACTTTTTTCTGTCTGTGGTAATTGTCATGTGGGTTTACTTGTTGTTTGTATTCAAAAAGAGTGAATGCAATAGTACTGTGATCACTTGATGCAAACTTATAGAGGTACAGTCCTAACTCAATTGACAGGAGCGTATGTATGCTGGATGAGCAAATTTCCCCCTTCGTATTTGCATAATGCCACAGAGGTTGCTTCAATGTAATCCCAGCATGCAGTAGAAAAGCACTGCGCGCTGTGATGATGGAGACAGTTTTACACCTGATTTGCATAGAAATGTACAGAAACATCATGGTCGATGACAGTTTAACACCTGATTTGCATAGAAATGTACAGAAATGTACATGGTCAATTAGAGGAACTTATCATTGAGACTTTTCAACTTGTTTGGTATCATTGTATTGAGAAATAGAATGCAAATTCACATAGTGATACAGATATGAGAAGTCTCAATTATTAGACCATGATATTTCTGTACATTTCAATGGAAATCAGGTGTTGAATTATCTCAGTGCACAGTCGTGACAGTGCTTTTCTACTGCATGCTGGGATTACATTAAAACAACCTCTGATAATGCCACCTCATCATCAAAAGAGCTTACTACTGACTGGGTAGGCGTTGTAACTGGTACTTATACCGAACATTGTATGGGTGGCCAATGGGGTTAAATATATTGAATATATACTTGTAATTTGTTAGAGATTTATAAATGATAACTTTTTTGTAATGAATATTAATTAGTAATATGAATATTCATGATTATTTTGGGATCCTCTTAGATCATCTCAGTTAGCTCGGTCCAACCTGGAACATTTCAGTTCAATCTGGATCATTCATATTCATGCTAATTATAATTCATATTGCTAATTAATTAATTAATTATTCATATTGCTAGTAAATATTCATTATTGCAAATTAGTATTCATTACAAAATTATAATTTATCTCTTTACCCCAATTTTAGACTATATTCAATATATTTAACCCCATTGGCCGCCCATACAATGTTCGGTATAAGTACCAGTTACAACGCCTACCTACTGACTGGCTACCAGACACTGTTGAGAAAAAGCATGGAGACATGTCCTTCAAGAACCGTCTCATTTTGTTGGCTTGATGTTTTGAAAAAGTGTTAAAACATTCCATGAATGCTGTCACGCCGTATTAAACTGGGTGCTCTCGTTGAATTGTAATTACTTCTAGCCGACATGAAAGGATTATTATTGTCTATTGTCTAGTCATAAGGGGTTCATTTATTGCTTAGGAAATGTGTGTAAAACATGAGTTTGCTTCGTACCAATGCATACACTCGGTGCCCACTCAGCAGGAAGCTTTGATGAAATTTTGATGGACGAGGTTGAAATGTTGTCGTGTTGCAAACACTTGGTGCCCACTTCAATCAGCGTGATACACACACATACCCTTGTCTCAAGAGGATTGTAATGTTTGGTTAATGGTACATTGTAAAATGTATAAAACACTATCATATAGCAGTTTCAAGCTGAATACCCTTAAGCCCCACTACCTTTTCTTACAGTGTCTCTCATTAGCTCAATATATGATGTAATTCCATTTGTAGCCAATCAGATTTGAGCTTTGACAGTTATCATGGTCATAGTTATGATTGGGACACATGCCAACTTGATGAAGTACACCTTTAATTGCAACAGACAGAGTAATAAATGAACACTCATTTTTGAGTGAAAAGTGCCTCGGGGGTTTGACAGACGTTATACGTGTCGTCGCATGTTACAAATTTACGATAACCTTTCCTGATTCATTTTGTTGCAGAATATTATAACTTTGCGGGCAGATTAGTACATAATTTGGCTTTTCTTTCTCTCTAGTAATGCATTCAGTTACAATGTAAGGGGTTAAACCTGCATCGTAGTACCCATGCTCTGCTGTTCAAGGCAATGTGTAACCAACATATTTGTGGCCCCAATCAGCTTGTGCAAGCTGATTATTATTCACAGCGAGTGTTAAAATATATATGGGGGGTTCACCTCTGCTGACTTACTGTACAATAATATAAAGCTGTTTGTAAGGGGTTTTCGTATTTGTTTGTAAGGTGTGTTTTTTCAATAGTAAAACTAATCACCATCATCTTAACTCTTCACCATCATCTCAACTCTTCTTAACAAAGCTATACAGTGAAAAAAAACCACTTTTGAAACATAACTTTCAGGATGATAATTAATTAGCAATTCTGCATCTTTTGTTTCTTGTCTCCCAGGGTTGTTCATCACCTCTAGTAGTCAAATTCGCAGACACACAAAGAGAAAAAGACGCCAAGAGGCTACAGACGATGGCACAGTCATTTTTCCCCGGCAATCTTGCACAGACGATGAACGCCCTCACACCCCAATATATTGCGGTAAGTTTTTACTATACTTGGTTCATTTAACTCTGTGCAGTGACGTCAGAGTGTATTGTAGTGGTCATTGTAGGATTTACACATGGGTGTTGGGATTCATCTTTGATTGCGTAGGATCTGACGACGGTGCATTATAGAGTGGTCAAAAAAAAGGTTTACACTTTTACAGATGCAGATTTCTCGAAATGGACAAGACATCTAATAATTGTTTTACTATTATGATTTATGGTGAAAACGGCGTTGAAAATGAAGCATAAATAAAGAAATGGTGCCGGTTTAAAGAATAATGGTCAAAATCAGTTTGTCTACATGTTACGCAAGTCTATGGGATATTGTCAACTCAATAGTACTGCATTCACAATTTCCTGCAATAGTATGTAGGCCCTAATTATACCTGTAAACAAAGGGGAGGTACTCAGCCATGAAGCAAGCGATTGTTACAAAAGTGGTGTCATTTTAGAGAAGAGGAAATTAGCTAATCCACTGATGCATAAAAGGATACGAACAGGTCTCAAATAAATGAGAAATAGGTGGCTCAAAAAACTTTCTAACGTTTTTTGAGGAGCTTATATGGAAACATCGATGACTGCCATGTATTTGACAAGTTTTCTTAAAATTGATGCTATTTATTATTTAGCTTTAATTTCAATGATGTTTTCACCATATACCAACAAGATATTTTAGTTTAGGAATATCTTAAAAAATAATTTAAACATGTTTCCCCAATTTTGATAAATTTTCCTCTAAAAAAGTGTAAACCTTTTATTTGACCACTCTGTATAGTTAAAATATATGTGAAAATAAGATGCGATTATTACAATACGCTGTGACATCACTGCACATATAACTATAATAAACATGAAGAAGGATCAAACTTTTGCAGACAATGTGTCTAATCTATCCCATTATGCAATTCCCATGTTCTTATAATAAAAGCTGAGAATCTTCTTGGGCCATGCAACTCTGCTTATCAATTGAGACCACCTTGAAAGTGAATAGTTCGAAAAGTTGGGAGGGCAGTACAACTTGTTATCCAAACATTGAATATGATAGCAGTTTTATTGATTTTTTTTGTTGCTCCATTGGGCAAAGGGCAAGCACTCCCATACAGAACAAGATGCAAAAAGGGACATGTTTGTGCAGATAAGAGTCTCAAACTATAGAATACAAAATCGCTGGTTTAACAAGATTCAGTCGATACAGTGAATTGAATTAGTTACAATTGAATAAAAAATGTATTTAACCTTTCAATTGTGATATTTATTGATTGAAATTTATATCATTGAATAATATGCATTGATTAGGTTGCTTTTTAAATTTATTTATGAGTTTGTGAAAGAATAATTGACAGTGGCATTATCAAATTTATGAAATATTGCATTTTCAAATTTATGAAATATTGAAATATTAAACAACAAAAAACGGACCAAAAACAAACAATCGAGAAATGGCAATTTAAGAGTCAATTCTATCCCTTTCCTTGAATTCCCCTATATCCGCTTCCTGCGTTGACATAAACATCCATTGGCTATTAATCATTCCACGATTCCGATTACCTCTTGTCGCATATGGCACATTGCTTTTTCGTCAAAACGATGTCGTCTTTATAATGATAGAGCATGCTATCCTACTTGAGCATCCCTGTGTGTAGGTAGGGTTAGTATTTATCTCTGGGTGAATTTGACAGGCTATAGATCATGGAAATGCTAGGCATATATACAAAGAGTTGGGTTGCGATCAACTAGTTATTGAGGGTTCTCGTAGGCGGCACATGGGCAAACAAGGTATCAATACTACCCTGGACAAATGCTGGGATGGAAAAAAGTGACGTGAAAACCCATTTTATTCAGGGAGCAAAACAGTTTTTGTTTTTTTTCAAGAGTGGAGGCAGGGGAACACAGACAAAGTTCTTTTGAAGACTGAGTTAAATAGAATCAGGAATTAACTTGTTCAATAATATTTGCATTAATTATATACGATTGAAATGATATGCCACAGTGTCCAACAGAGAGCCATACGTCATGGTTCACCATCAATATTTATACACAATATACAACAGGGCTGTTAGTAACTTTCTTTTGTGAACAGCGCCCTCACAAATCCTCTGCACCTCCAAATTGACATTTGAATAGAGTTATCTTGGCTAACATTTGGAACCCAGTGAATTTTGTAAAGAAAACCCATACTATATTGGATTTTTCTCCTAAGAGGACATTTTGGTGGCTGGTCTGTATATTTGCTGACCAGGTGCAAAAATAATAATAGGTCATATCTAGATTGTACATGCAAACATGTTTCTAAGTAGCCAATTGCGTGTTATGGAAATGCTGCCATTAAATATTTCCCTGAAGTAAAAAAAAAACCAAAGTTGCATTATTCTCTGTTTTTGACCATGGGTAGAAGGGGGTTTCATGATTTGTTAGCCATCAGTGTACTTTCTATATCATGGTGGTGAACTCTTTTTACTGTACGAGAGTAGGGGGAAAACAAAATGACCAAAACCACTTATATTGATAATTTTCCCCAGCAACCCCTTCCTGGGCCATTTGCTGGATATATCATGTCAGCATGTCAGTGATATTGTTTCTATTCATTTTCCATATGAATTCATATGGTTTTGTCATTAAGATTTTCGAAGTAGGATTAATTTGCTTGATGCTCAAAGCGGGGTACCATGACAGTATATTTACATTTACTTTGATACACACTTCTGATTAACAGGTGTGTTTTTGTGTAGAAAAAAAAAGAGGTACACTTATCAATATTTCACAAACATCTTAAATGTCCAAAAGACGCAACTTTTTGAGACTAAATGAAAGGAACAAACCCTTATTTGATGTGCTTAGGGCATAATGTGGAATACAGGTATGCATTTAAATGCCAACTTTAAATTGCTATGCCCCTTGTCTGTTACAGAGTCTAAAATAGAAATTTAATCACACACTAGTAGTAGAAAAAAGAAATATTATATTGGGGAACCAAAATGTGCCATGCACCTTTTTGCTAGAAGAGGTCTGGCAATCTCTAGCATACTAAACCACCCTCATTTATCTTTCTGTGTAATGAAATGTAAATCCTTGCCCCGGCAGCTCTTATTTCACATAATTTGCCATCAATCCCCCAAATGAAGCGATATGGCGTGTTGAGTTACAAACATGTGTATACTAGGAGCCTATATCAGATTACAAATTCCCCCTATCATTTCAAATACATTATCGAGGAACATTAATATCGTCATCGTTAACCTTTTACTTGTTTTATGATTGGTTCCAAACATGTTCAAATAAGATTGGTGGAGGGGTTGATTTTCAAACTGCTCATATTTGGGTGAACAATTTAACATGCCTGTGAATGTCAGAATATATCATGGTCTTATGAGACATCTTGTAAATCAGTGATAGATGCTATAAGAGGCTCATTACGGTTCAGAAAGTTTCTGTAGTTTGTGAGAAATAATTAAGCAAATCTGTACAGCACATTCTTCTATTTAGTTTGAAAATAATCTTTTGATAAATACTCCAAGAGATTATTGACATACCATCAGCGTAGTTCGTGTAATTTTGAAAATAACATCTTGAAACACCTATTGGATTAACCCTCATCAAAGAGACATACTACCAAAGGCATCGTGTAATTAGGGTTGAATTTCAAGTTACACTGAATATGGTATAGCATGAAACCTTAGAATGTTATATATGCAGTCCTTATATTAGTAACATTGGTGAAACATCACAGATTTGCAATGAAACATATGTGTTGCAATCAAGTGGAATGAGTCTTATGTTGGGAATATTGATTTTGAGTTACAGGTAAAAAGAAGTGACAAATTCTTATGTGTTACTATGTTTTCTCAGTTGGTAAACTATGTGTAACTTATTCTTATCATGAACTCAGCTATTCTTTATCATTTGCATAACATCTTTATCATTTGCATAACATGTACGGCAGCATAATTCTCTGACAACAATATGTGTACTGTCCCGGCAAAAAGGTGCATTTGTCGGTAAAATGCATTTTGATATATTGATGGGATTAGGCATGGAGAAATAAAGACAATTTTACTGTCATTTTTATTCATAAAATCAGAAAGCTGTATCCAATCTTAACCATAAAGTTGTCATTTTGAAGCATTTAAAAGCTCCTTTTGTTGGTATATAGATCTCAACTTTTTTCTGTGAGAGACAACTAAACCCTTTTGCTGCGGCTGTACACATATTGGCTGTACACATATTGTAATAATTTTCTCTGGCTGTATAGACTTTTATTTGGAAAAGGTCACTGTATTTTAAAATAATCTCACAATGCCTATTGCAAGTTATATAATAGCCATATTATTTATATAATAGCCATATTATGCTTGATTGTGACTATAAAACTGTCACGAAACAGATACCATTGTCTTACCTCATTCTTATTTAAACACCGATTTAGCATGTTTTAACATTACTAATTAGCATTTTTTATTCAGTGTCCATCTGGGTGAATACATGTACCAAATTTAAGCTGAAAAAAAGAAATTATTTTTTAACTTTATCGTGAATGACCTATTTATACATGTGTCTAAAAATTGCAAGATTTTGCATTATTTATTGAATTGATTGAATTGGATGGATGATATGTGATGAATATTTTTTTATATTTTGAGATGAGAATTTTTGTTGTTGTTTTGACATTTTCCTCCAGTCTATGAATAGAGCACCGCAAATTGACTGGAGTCAAAACAACAACACGGCCATCCAACAGGTGAGAAACTAGAAACACTTTTCTGTTCTTGTTATTTTTTTTATTTTACCCCTGTCCCCCTCTCTCTCAGTTTTAGCTTTAATGTTTTATTGCAAATTGAATTAACACTCTAACCATGCACTAAAACACTAACTGTGATAGATTGGGGATGGGGGTTGTACATCTGAATGCATGGTGAATTGACATTTTGATCTTTATAAAACAAACTTGGTCTAATAGCCACATGGTCTATATAGCCATTGCATCTATACCATTCTGCAGTTAAGGCTGGGGTGGGGGGGGGGGGGGGGGGGCAAGGGGGTGAGAAATAAAACAAATCAAACTTCCTGATATTTTCATGTTCATTGAATTTTAGTCAACTTTTATTTTGTGTTTTGTTCTCTGTCAACATTATTTGAATAAACCTTAAGCTGTACAGATCCTGTCCCAATTTAAACATGAAAGCCAATGCCCTCAAATGTTAATCCTGTTTAGAGAAAGAATAAAACAAAACAGCACTTTTAGTTCAAAAACAATGAATTGAGTTAAATTTCAATATAAGCTAACAGTTCCCTAGTGGCTCGTGGTGTTTTAATGGGGGAGTTTTGTCTTAAAAGCTTCCATGAATAAAATCTGCTGCCATAGAATTTCTATTTTAAAAACAGAAAATGTTAAAAAAATATTATAGCTTATATCCTGCCGTCAAGCTTGTATGTGTATATGGATGAAAAAGGTAAGTGGTCCCATGTGAGGTTGTATAGCAGTAAGTTTGAATACTAAAGTAATAGTACATAGTGGTTAAAAAAGTAAAACCTATGGGCCTTACAGCCATTTTGATAAGGCCCAAAAAAAGAAGTTTGTTTCCAGTAGCAAGCCTGAAAAGTCAAATGCTAAATCCATTTTTTAAATGTTTTTTGCTCAAATTTATATTGGAGATTCACTTGAAATAGTCTTATTTAGTCAAAATCTGTGCATTTTTGTTTCTTTTATGCTCGATAAAATGAGATATTTGCCGCGGATTTTCACTTTCGTGTTTGTCGTATGTGGCCATTCGCCTTCTTGAAACATGTTGGACAAAGTTTCGACAAAAGATGGTGCCCTAACAATACTTTTTTCTCAGAGAAATGCGCACACACTACTGGAAACAAACTTCTTCTTTTTTTGGTATGGCCTAAAATATTAAGGCTTGCTTTATAAACTCTGGCAGTTATCACGTGCAACATTGATTTATCCATGAATGCCTCATCAGTTTGTTATGGTTCAATCGCTTAATGTATTGCTTATTTGACAAGTAAAAGAAAACAGATTATCGGTTATTTGTATTTTTATCACTTTGTAAAATATTTAATATAATATAATGAGCAGTTGTCCTACGGATAAGAAACATTAACTAAATCTAGAATATAATCACCGTTGCCTCAATTCGTAAACAAATTTGCTCATTATAAAACATTGACTTTTAGGTATCTCATGTAAGACACAATAAGATATGGCCTCAGTGAAAAACGGCTATTTTGTGTTGACCTGTGTATCATCAATAAATATAGTTTATGTATGTATGTATGGCATCTGTATGCAAATTAATAAACCAGAGATTCATAATAACAGGTTTACAACCATTATTTAGGAGGAAATAACACACCCAAAAATAAGCCATTTTTGAATTACCTTTATTATTTACATGGAAACATGAACCACATTGTCGGTATACCTGGGTAGTGCTTTGAATATTCCTAAATGTATTATATCCATGTTCAGGGGCTAATTTACCCATTTCTTGTTTTTGCGATTAGAGTAGTCTGACATATTGATTGATGATATAGCTCGGTAGAGGTTATTGAATATATCTTTAAATAGTACCTTCGGAAATGTTTTCTAGAATGCTTTTAGTTATGGAAGTAAATAAAGGTTAACTTAGAAAGCCCTTTCAAAATGTTCCTTTATTATAGCGCTGAAGTGGTTTTCTGGAAAGCAGGATATGAATTTTTATGTATTATTTTTACAAGTGGTAAATATGAAGTGTCATAACTTCACATTAGAGCCAAGCCAGGCTTGATACTAATTATGAGTTATTACACGACTTATAAATCCTTTTTAAAAGGTTGGACACTTATTGTCAGAACTGTGTGCCATACAATTTATAATAATTTTAAGTACGTTTCAGTAATCTATGTTCACTAATGAGTTCTTAAAACAAGTGGAATATAAGAAAGTTCTTAACGATTATAACAATAGGTCAAATTGGTGGAATTATAGTTTGATCAGCTCCAAATTGACCAAGCCTCTACAGCAGCAAATAAAGATATCAAAAAAAGTAACTCGGCTGTTGTAAAAGCACCTATAATTTTAAAATTGTTACTCATATTCTAAAAATGAAAATACCATGAGACGGAAAATTTAATTACGGTGATTTTGACACCTTGTTTGTTAAAATCGATAAAGTATTGTTGTCGCGGTATGTGCTTACAGATGAAAAGTGCCAATTCCATTGTTGCATTAACTCCTATTGAGCTCTCTGATTCAGCGTGAAGATAATAGCGGGAATTTTGATTAGCTGTTCTTGTTGTGCTGTAAACTTGATTAGCATAATCCGGGACAAATTTTTACAACAGGTGCTTTTACAACAGCCGTGTTACTTTTTTTGATGTCTTTAATACAGAAGGATGCAGGCGCGCATGAAGGCAACGCACACACTGTGCATCATATGTGTGATGCATGCATGTGGCCAAAACAATTTGCGTGTGACCATAATCACGCCTGTATGCTTGGAATACTTTTGCGTGTGGATAGATAAAAACCTAATATTTTTCGCCAATTTGGAACCGATTTACCTATAGTGAGGCTCAGTTTTTTGTTGTGCTGCCAAAAGAGATTTCACCTGGTGCGTGTATGACACAACACACAAGCTTGCACATTAATTTGGCTAGTATAATCTTTCTTTTAGCTTCACTTTGTATTGGCCACTTCAAATCAATTTGCAAGAGGCAATTACTGAACACATTTTTAAATGGCAGTATTAGCACACACACATTTTTAGCACAATGTTTTTCATCAAAAACCCAGCACCAAAAATACTAACCCGCGGCAGTGTTTGAAGTTCAGGGCTGCTTCTTGTGCTTAATATCTCCCGATATTATCTGTAACAAGCCCTGGCTGAATAAACAGCGGACGTCTGGCGATGTGAGACGGAAAATAAGACATGATGAAATGCTTCTAAGGGGTCAAAATGAAATCAGTACTCAGCATCCGCAAGAGATAATTGATGTCATGAAACTTACTCGGCTCGTTGATTCATAAAAGCAAAAAATATTGCAGCTTAAATAACGATGGATACTAGGAGATGTGACGTAAGGGAGATGCCACATTTAATATTCTGATTTGTTTGTGGTGTGGAGCATAATTTGTTGGGGTTTGATATTTGGGTAATAAAATGAAATGTATGTTGTGGAATTCACATGTTGAAAATAATTTCACCTATGAAGGATCATAAATTAATTGTATGTGATAAGATTCAGAGAACGTCATGACGAAAATATGTATATTGGTAAGACAAACTCGTACAGACATACATTTTATGTAATCAATAAGCTTTTATTCTTCCGAAAGACCACTTTATTCTAGGTATCAAAATATAGGGATAATTATTTATTCAACGCTAATTGATTAGAGTACTAAAAGCTTTCTAGAGAACACATTTGTAAGCATTATTTATATCATTAATGTATGCACAGGTGTGAATGCGATCTTGGCACATTAGTTTAGATACAGGGTATGTTGCACGCAAGATATTCTGGTCCTCGTTCATGCTCCTGGATCAGATTTACGGAATAAAGCGCAAATATATTTAGCTTAATTCAGTTTCATGTTTAAGCTAGTAGGCTATCCAATATGGGTTTAGCCATGTATTTCTACCTTCCTTGTCCACCAACCTCTGGATTTCTTTAATTTAACAATATTCGTGTATATCCATCCATTCTGTGGTGTACAAATTCTTACCCTAAATCTGGTCCAGAGCATGAAAGAAGGCCAGAATCACGTTTGCAGGGTATATTGCCCTGTTTCTTGTTTCTTTTTTATTTGATCTTGGGGATGATAGAAAATATATAATATAACCAATCATAATGCAGCTTTGAGAGGCTACTTACATGTCTTGCTCTCTTTTTGATTGGCTCCATTGAATGATACAGCTCTCTATCTGACCAATCAAGATGAGTATGAGTGGCAGTGATTTGACAGGAAAAAACCATAGAATATAGATAGGCCTATAGTTGTTGGTTTTTTTTTCTTCAAACCTTATGGTCTAACAATATTTCCCTCATAAACAAAATACCACCATTGAAGGCGTTTCAAAGAAATTTGTATTTGACTAAAAAGACAATTCTATTTGGGGGATTTATTTAATTTGGTAATAACAAGTTTTTTACTGCCATCTACTCAAGCAGATAAAGTCACGTTTTTTGACACAAGCATTCAGTTCATCCGCAGGACAGTTTGTTCAACCCCGCCTAAAAGTGCAAATATTGACACTTGGGGGTCGGGGAAAAATATATTCATATTTGAAAAACAAGAGAAATCTGATTGCATTAGCGTGTTATATATAATCTTGCCTCACAGGAACGGCGCGTGTCGGCCAACGTTTTTGTGCATTTGTTCTAGGTGTGATATGTATCAGATTGATTTATTGCCTTGCTGGTGTTATCATTCAAATCTTTGGTTTGTCTTGCTGTAAAAGGTTTGAACACATTACAACCAACCAGGTCACCATTATGTTTGATGTGTCAAGAATAAAATAAATTGGTTGGGATTTGCCTTTCTTTCTTTCTTTTTTTCCTTTTTTTATTTTTGGTGGGGTAGGGGATGGATGCAGGTTTTTATAAAAATTCGTTTGTTCTTGAGATATTAAATATTATAGGTTTATACTATTGTAGAGAAGGTGGAGGCATATTTGTTATTTCCTTTATTCTTGAGACATTAACATATAATATAGGCTTATACTATCTCAGAGTATAACGGATAAGTATACCACACCTGCATCATGTTTGTAAGATACGTCTATCAACTACTCATACACTACCAATATCAGGCATGATACTTTGTAGGAAAAAAAACAGAAAGTAGATATTTTTCACTCTCAAATGTAGATATTTTTCACTCTCAAATGATATGTTTGCATTTATTTTGCCCAATTGTAGTCAATTTTGCTGTTTTCTATTATTTCAGGGAATTTCTGATTTTTTTCACCTAAGCATGCCTGCAATATAGGATTCTTTCACAGTTTAGTTTACCAGTAAATGAATCACAAAATCAACAACACACATTCTTACGCTAGAGTTGATTTTCCTGTTCCAGAAGTTGAGGATAAGATAAATAAGTTTTTACATGTGATTCAAATCTACATTTATGTTATAAATCAATGGAGAAAGGCAGGTCAATTCTGTCCTGCATCATGTAATTCTGGGCACTCACTATTATATAAAGATAAACAAGCCCTTGGTTCAATTCCCTGCCAGTCATTCTATTCCAGATCCACTATACCACTCGAGACAAGGAATGTCACTTTATTATTCACTAGCTCAAATGTATTTTCAATTGCAGCGTTTATACTATTCTTATTTTGTTGTCGCCTGCTATTTTTAAACAACCAATATTGTATTGAGCAAATCTTTACACACAATTGTCAGTATTAATACACTACACAGACAGACAACCAAAATGTAGATTTCTTATTTTGTTGTCGCCTGCTATTTTTAAACAATCAATATTGTATTGAGCAAATCTTTACACACAATTGTCAGTATTAATACACTACACAGACAGACAACCAAAATGTAGATTTGTAAGGTTCACTGAATTGATGACGCATTGGTTATAACCGACAATATTGGTAAAGATGTTTTTGAACTGCTTTTAGGTTTTTGGTTAAAACCATGTAACCTCTTTTTGATCAACAATGTTAAGTGCCTGGTTCCATTCCCTTATATGGGAACATGCATTGACTGTTGTATTGACTGCTGTTGTTATAGATGACTGATTTGGTTTAATTTATGGTTTATAATGAACACCCCCTTCGAATAAAGACTGTTGAGAAGTTGGCTATAGTTCCATTTCCCAAAAAATAGTGTAAACTGATTATGTGCTGTATGAACTGTTCAAGGGTATTTGCCTTGGAGCCATCATCATTTCAAAAAACATTTTCCAAATGTAATGGGTTACAAATTAATGGTTAATGGCAAAACAAAAATATGTTTTGACAAAAACTCGAGAATACCCATCGGTCATTCTGTCTTAGCGCTCTGTGATGCTGAATAATAAATGACAGAGTGCTGATATTTTGCCTAAAACCAGCGCCCGAAAGCGTATCCAAAGAAAAGAGTTGAATTTCGATCTGGCAATTCTGCCATGTTGAATATTTTGTTTAAAATCTGAGTCCATTATGTTGTTTTGAAAGTCTCCAATTCATAGCCGCCGGGTTTTAGCACAAAAATACTTATTTTTATCAGAGTAAACCTATCCTATTTGTTCACTGCGTCTGTGTATTGATGTCGATGTCAATAATTGTGGGGTTTCCCCAGCCCTTCCATAGACTTCATCCCCCAATCTTCAATATAACCATACGGTCGCCAAAGCCCAAAGCTGTACTTAAATAAAATAGCGACGTAGAGGGCGACAGAGAGTCTAAGTCTAGCCCTTCCATAACGTAGCGATTTTGCAAAAGGCAAGTTTACTTCTCAATTAATTAATTTCTAGGCCACAGAACATGTTCAATGAATGCAAAAGAGAAAATTACTTTCTGGTGCTTGTATCAAGACAGGGAATACTGCTACTATCTACCGAACGAATGCCGTATTTGACTTAATAACAAGTAGCTTCCAGTAGACTAAAAGTAGCTCCCGGTTCTCAACAAATCCCTGTGAACTGGGAACTACTTTTGAAGAGAAAAAAAGCTCCTGGTAAAAAACCCTGTTATTTTTACCCTTGCCTGGGAGTGCCATGTAAAGAGCTCAATTGATGTGCTTTTTGTAAAGGAAACACTCAATATAGTTCCCTGCCTAAGATCGTGTCAGTTTTACCAAGCTCGCGTTTGTATAGCCCATTATTTTGTGAATTTGGCTTCTTTTTGTACACTCAACATAGTTCCCTGCCTAAGATCGCGTCAGTTTTACCAAGCTCACTCTTGTATAGCCCATTATTTTGTGAATTGGGCTTCTTTTTGTATCCCAGTACTTTGGAAATCAATGGTTGGGCTTCTTGGCAACACTGGCCCTCCCAATCTTTACCACATTTGAGATATTACGAGGCAATCAAATCTGGCTATCAAAATCTATCTCACAGATTTTGATACATCGCTCTCTCTTTCTCAAGTTTCCTCGCTGTGTTGTAACATGATAGCCCTTATTGAACTGATTATTTAAAGCGATGCAGACTTCATCAATTGAAAATGGCTGTACATTTGGTTAATAATGAAATTTGATGCCTGTAATGATTGAAGAATTACTGTCGCTCGGTGGTCGTGACAATACCATGGCAATTTTTATTTTCAAAATGAGAGTTAAAGGGACACGGAGAGATTTCTCAAAAAATGAAATTCAATATTGTCACTTTGTTTAGATAGATAATATACATAGAAACCCTCTCACGTAAGATTTCTTCAAAAAAAATCAGTAAAAATGGAAAATAAAGCCATTTTCTCAGCATTTCCGAGGGTATATTTGTGCTTTTCACTTTTTTTGTATTTTGGTTCAAAATCACCACCAATTGAATCAGGGAGGTCATGACTATGAATCACACAACAAGCCATGGGGTGGTCTTCAAGGTTATTTTAAATAAACATGAAACAAATAAGTAGGAAGTCATCTGTGGCCTTTTAGATGAATTTGAGTAGTTTTGATGTGATCATTTGGAAGTAAGTATGTATATAAGCATAACTTATATATGCGAAAAACCCAACTTCTGAAACAATTGAAGGATCTCTTAATGCCCCTTTAATGACTAAAAGTTTGGTTTTGGTTTGATATTTTCAGTGATACTATAGATGAATGAAATTATAATTAAAAACTGGATTATGTTTCTATTCAAATTTTGTTTTTCTCATATGGAAGTAAGGTACAGGGGAATTGAGACTTAATACTACTACTGTATAAGTAGATTTTCTTTTTTTTCCCCATATATTTTCATGAACAGTAAATACACAATTTTTTCACACTTTCAAACTATCTTCTCATATGGATATTGCACATAATGATAGTAACATCTTGCAAGTTGTTAATTTACAAGAATAATATTTTGAATTTTGAATTTTTTGAAAATAACTTCTGTCGTGAAAATAACAATGTATAGTACATTCTTCACCTTGCTTTCGTTGTGATATAGATATGTACCCCATCAACGGGAGGAGGGCACCCATTACAAATAGGGTCTATATACTTTTCCCTTTTTAGAGGGCCGATGGGGTGAAATATAAATGGAATATCAAATACCATATATTGTGATAGATATATCCATTCAAATCCTGAATGCCACCAAGGGAAAGGACAGTTTAGCTTGAATATAAGACAAATGAGAAGGTTACATCCGTTCAAATGACAAAACTTAAGACAAAATTAACTCTTCGAGTATTCGTCAGATAAGACAACGCCCAGACACCTATAAGTGTGCAATACTATTTATGTAACTTTTTGATAAGGGGGAGGGGGGGGGGGGGGGGGGGGGGGCCAATGGGGTAAAACAGAAATAGAATATCAAATACCATATTGTGATAGATCCATTCAAATCCTGAATACCACCAATGGAAAGGACTTTCAGCTTGAATATAAGACAAATGAGAAGGTTACATCCGTTCAAATGACAAAACTTAAGACAAAATTAACTCTTTGGGTATTTGTCAGATACGACAACGCCCAGACACGTATAAGTGCGTATTACTATTTATGTAACTTTTTGATAAGATCAATAAACGTCACAGCAAAAGGGGAATGGTATATGGGATTCAAATTTATTTATTGATACAAATTGGTAAAAAATAGTGTGAATTCTATCAAATGAAATGTAATAAATACAAATTTAGAGAAGAAATCTTCCAAGTTTTATATGATGAAGAATGACTGAAAAAAGTGTTATTTTTAAAAGCAGTGTTACAGGAGAGTTTCAGACAAGCATTTACCTTAATTCTGAAAGAGAAAGTTAATAACTTTTAAAAAAAATTGTCTCTTGTGTGTGATAGCTCATTGAATTTACTGAAAATGATGATTCTTTCAAGGCTAGGTGATAGTTTTGAGCCCTCACTAGTTTATAACAAACTGATACTAACTAGAATCTATCTAGCCTATTTCACTCCACTGCAGAAGGAAGGCCTTCATCAATTTTTACATTTCACTCTGTCCTGAGCTGTCCTCTTCCAAGTAACGTTGCCATACTCTATGATGTCGTCTATCCACCGTCTGTTTGGCCTGCCTCTTCCTCTGGTGAATGCTCTGGGGATCCAGTCTGTTAATTTATGAGTCCATCTGTTGTCTTTCCTCCTGGCTAGATGGCCAGCCCATCTCCATTTTTTTGATTTTATTTCCAGTATGATGTCCCTCACTTTTGTTTTCTTCCTTAAATCTGTGTTGGTCACCCTGTCCCTTCTTGTAACGCCAATCAATATCCTTTCCATTGCCCTCTCAGTGACTTTTAGCTTCTTCTCCAATCTCTTAGTTGTTGTCCATGTTTCTGAGCCATACGATAGCACTGGGATGATACACAGGTTGAAAATTGGTCGCTTTAGTGACAAAGGTAGCTGTACATCTGTAAATAAAACCAAAAGATCTTATTTCTTGCCATCTTGCATATGCAATGAGTCCAACATCACCATTTTAACGAGTCGCTATTCTATGATCATCAAGTCTGGTCTACACTCTATACAAGCCAGTTGCAAACCAAAATAATGCTGTTATTTTTGTGAAATATTATGATATATATAGGAGAGGCTTTTGCTTCAATATAACTATTTTCAAACCAGTTACATGTATATCCATTAAAAGGATATAAAAGGAATATAAAACCACATTATTTTTTGTAAAAGGCTCAAATCTGGTAGTGACATGCTGTGGGGATCAGAGACTTGTGTTTCCAGCATATTCTAGTCTGTTTGCAGGTTTTCATTTTGAACTGCCTCTCTCTTTTGAAATCTGTTGTCCTAGCCACCATGGACACTAAGAAGAAAGATTAATATCGTGCTATAGGTGCAAGTCTGTCTATTTATATATGATAGGATCTAATCAGTAGTATGGGATTTATAAATGCACCGTGTGATGCTGCTTGCCTTCATTTCTCTATGCAAGCCTAGAGGTGTACGGAGTAAGCACGAGCAGCACTTGGGTTGTCGGCCAAGAATCCAGCGCCTCCATTAATGCTTCCACAAGGCTGTAACTGAATCAAAAACTACACAAGCTAGTATATGATTGTGTATATTATAAATTGATTTCAAATGAACAGCCGTTTATTGCCGCCTGACTTTATATAGAACAGTGTGGTATTAAACAAGTTATTCGTTCATGTTTTGACGTGACAACCCTGTTAATGTGCCCTGAATGTAGGCTATTATATTAAAACGCTATAGTATGCACAGCGCGGTGCATCGGTTGATGTCATCAAAACAGAAAGAAGCTTAGCGTTTTTGATTACTTTTCTGGTTGTTTTTGCCTCTGCGTGTCCGTATGGAATCATCGGGACTTAACCACCCTCCCCGAGGCTGTGGATCTAGCACGATTTGTCTGCCGTCTGCGCACGGCGACAGCAAGGGTCGTAATCTGCACTATGAAATTTATTGAGAAGTGTTCTGTTGCCAACATTGGATTGAGTCGGGTTCATGTTTTTTTTATAAAGCTACGGTCAATCTGGGATCTCTATTGAAAGTTATTGAACAATGAAACGGGTCAATGCAGTTAGAGGGCAAATTTTCTTTGGTTAAGGTAGTCTTGTTTTATGCAAAGTTGTTTATGCTTCGGCACGGATAGAAACATAGCTCATAGGGCACTGATAGTATTGGATGGTAATGATAATAGACTATCTCTGTGCTATCACTTTTTCAGACTCGCCCACCCTATTAAATAGACCTATGTCAGTTCTGTAGAACCTCAGGCTCACCCGCCATATTAAAGAGACCTATATCAGTTTTGCAGCACCCCAATTATGTAAATTTGATGTACTGTATGTATCTTAGACTTGGATTTAATTCTTAACATTTCACCCACCCCTTCTTCGTTAGTACCTAGCCCCACACCCCTACCCATTTTGCAGCATACCAACTGTATTTTAGACTGCTCATTGAATGTTGAAGGAGATATTTAGTATCGTCCTCAGGGTATATGCTCTTGTTGTAGGGAATGGTTAGCAGGGACATTTGACTTTTACAAAATGGGTTTTGTAAAATTCATGCCCGAATTGGTATAGTCAAGTACGAGATACACAGAGGTGTTTGTATTTACAGTAAATATGTTATGTAAGGTTGGCCGTTTTATTCAAGTAACTGAGACACTATATCGTTGCTGTTCGGTCATAACCATGGATCTCCATTTGGCCCTTCAGCATGTATAAAGTAATACTTCCTATGCATAACCTTTAGACAGTCTGCTCTAAACATGTTCAAGGCGAAGAACTATCAACACCTTGTAAGTGCTTTTGCCCCTGAACATGTATAAAGCGACACTTCCTATGTATAACCTTTGGGACCAGGTTTTGACAGTTAACACTAACGATATATTCTGCATGGAGAGGGAGGGGTATTTTCATGAAGATTAACTTGAATATAGGTGAATTGCGATTATATAATGGTTAAAATTCTAGGATATCCTTTGTACCTATTCGTTATACTACAGGTACACTTAATTATGAAGCAAAAATGATAAGAATTATATATATTGGAGCCTGTTCAACTTTTAAGCATTCATAAATATTTCTGAATTTCACTGCTGTTGAAAGGATTTTATTATTATTACAAATCATCACATTTTATGCTGGTTCATCTGCAAGTGCAATTACAACAACAGAAAATATGCCTTGGAAATATTCAGAATAGTTGAAACAAGACAATTATGTATATACACTGTAATACGCATGAAATTCAACCAAAATAGACCATGTAATTTCTAGACTAATGAGTTGCGTAAGATGACTTACTCCTTGGTGTGCTTGCTCGCTGTCACATTGCATCACAACACCAAATGCCAAACTGACCATCGTACGTACCCAAGTCTCTTTAACATCAATTTCAACACAAGTGACCACATGGTAGACATTTAAGAAGGGCCAAAAGACAACTGGTCCGTATAATGTTGTCAAGAGAATTGCCGTTCTGGGTTAATGATACAGAGGAATTATTTATGACGCTGGTGTGAGATGAGGTGATAATGTTGCGAGGTTATCATCACAACGGTGTTTTCCCCCGGGGCTGGATTCAATCCAGTCCCGGTCGGTTACAAATTAAATCAACAAGATTAAGAAATGGAAATGATACCATACACTGAACAGTTTGTCAAAATCTGGACTATTTGCTGAAAATGCAACAGAGATGGTCCAATTTGTACATTTTGGGGATAGATACATGTATTCTTGAGTAATACAAAGCATACTAAAACATCCACCCATAACATGCCAACAATTGTTAGCACTTTCAATAACTTCCATTTTGTTAAATTAATTCTTTTCTTTCAATGCGACTAATATCCCTATTACATTTCATTGTATTCTTTACATCTAATTTACAGACATTGTATCAACTTATGCAGCAAGCTCTGGCTTCCGGTAACCAAGCAACAGTCAACGGCATGCAACAATTAGCAGGTGGGTTTTTGTTTCCATGACAACTTGTGTTGATATTTGTTTCAACACAACTTTGTTGTTTGGTCGCAAAAAATCTGTCACCCCGTTATTTTCAATGCATTTTTGATCTGCTGTAGGATGTCGTACCCTAGGTAGATGTATGAATTGTTAATGTAAGTGGATGAAACAAGTGAACACCTGGTCCCCGTCTCGGTATTAACGCTGACGGGGATATTCCATATTATACCTAGTATAACCTTTCTATACTGATATCCTTTGGTAGCAATTGATGCCCTTTTCACACTGACCCTAGGAACGTCTTTTCACACTGACTTATGGATTGATATTAGGATGATCAATCATCTATTGTAGGATAAATTTTAGTCACTTTAATAATCAAGTACTGGAAACAGAGCATCTCTTTGCATGAAATCAATGACCATTGTTGATCAATCACACGCTGTACATATTGTAAACAATTTATACACTCCATATGCTTGCAAACCAATCCTGAATCAGGAAAGGAAAATATGCGCAGTGCATTCCAAATGTCTAATCGCACTCTGTGTGCGTGTCGTACATGCGCGCACAACTCGCTTTCTTTTGACTTGTTGTTCACACGGCTTGAGTTTGCCAAATTTACTATGGGTGTTATCAAACTTGATTACATGTTTTTATTGGTTTGAAATGATATCAAAGAGAAATCACAAAATTGTGCATTTTGCAATTGTGCATTAGTGTATGGTAGTGAATGATTTAGATCAATAACATGGTTGTGCTATTATTCACACATTATCAGTGGGAGCGCATTGATTTTTCGAATTTCTGATTATTGATCAACAAGTCGGTGTGAACAGGTGTTTTTAATTACCACTTAACGTCACCTCGAGTTTGGGGTGACATAAGAGCATATTCTAGCATTCACATCATAACGTGGCGCTTGTGTTCACATCGTATTATGGCTCAGTAACTCCAATGTGATGGTGTGTGCACCCCCAAGATCAAAGAGGAATGTCAGCCCTGATGCAGAACTATGAATATGTATGTGCTGAGGTTACCCCATCTTTAGGTGACACAAAAAGTATATTATAATTTTTTCATATGCACTGGGATGCTAACCAAATTGGTAAGGACGAGTTGAGAATTCTTGCTCTAAACCTGAAGACTCCCTATCTAACCATAGACTCTTTAAACTCCCTTTTGGAATGAAGTCCTACATTTACATCGAAATTTAAACTTACTTGCAACCCGTAGTTTTATATGGAGTGAAATTTTGTGGTATTTTGGTATACCCTGTGTCTCATATAGTGCTAGCTATAGTATGTTATATATGGATGGCCAGTCACCAGTATAGCACATCATGAAGATCAAAGTAATATCCAATCTTTAGTGCAAAGTATCTTTACTGAATCGTTAACATGTCTGTTCTAACCTCATAAAGAAAGAACAACAGTAAAAGCTATGTGCACCGATATCCGGGTCCTTAATTTTGGGTGATGTAAATGATGCCTAGAATTCAAATAGCGTTCACTTACTTGTATGGGTCATTGGATTGTGGCTAGGGGAGTGAGTTCACCTGACATCATATATCTGTTTATCATTGCAATTTGGGTGTTGTATATAGGTGAGCCCGGAGTGACGTCACATGCCGTTGACCACTAACTACGTGAATTCAAACAAATTCAGATTGCACCATCACCAAAACGGCCAAAATTTAACCCTTTTTGTACTCCCGTGAAATGTTACCATCGAACAGAATATTTGACAAAGTGATTCCTCTACATACTCATGTTATCATATTTACACATAATGCAAGTTTTCACATGTTTTTTACAGGTCAAAGTCTGAAAATCGAGCGAAACATTTTATGAATTTCAGAAATATTGCTCATGTAAACAACGGTCGCTTACACAGCCTCACATGGTCACTAAGAATGTTCTTCTGTATGGTCGAGTAGAGCGTAGTAATTGATTTTGATGCTTTGTTGTCAACGGCAAATTGAAGGTCCGGGCTGACCTATTGATCAACAAGATTAACCCAGTAATAACCCTAGAATACCTGTTTACGGAATGTATTCTATGATTATACCTTAGTTGAAGTAACTAACTCATACTAGGATCTGTCCATACAAGTGTTTTTGCATCGGAACTCAAATATTAAACCCAACATTTTGTAACACATCTCTCATGTATCCATCCATCCATGGGGTTTTCCGTCAAATATTTGCCATCGGATATGATCATCACCACCTAACAAGATTTTGGGAGTCATTGGGATATTCAAGTGCTTGTAAATGTATGCTGGTATGTGTATGTCATAATTCCTTGGACATTGATCAAAAATGGTATTGTATACATGATCAAAAATTGTTTTGTATACACAAACTGTAGAACTATTGGACTGTGCAAATGTGCGCTAGTTAGTTCATGTTCTAATTATTTGTTGCTAAAGGACAGATCACTGCTCCTACACCAGAGAATGCACAAGCTCTATTTGATTTATGGTTAAGAAATGATGACATACATTCAAAAATATTTGATATTGTTTAACGATAAATTGTTTAACATTCACCTGGTTTTACCTGTATCCTGTCTTCAGTGATGTCTCAAATTTTGTACAATTTATATGACACTGTCTATTATGAAAGTATGGTATGAATATTGTATGATGTAATGTTTACTGTTTTACCTATATAACCTTTGTTTTAACAATGCAATTTTACAATCTGGAAGTGAATAAAAACGAGACAATATAATGTTAGGGAAATGGAAGAGACAAAATAAGTTTTTTGTGAAGTTAGATTAAAAACAAGAATTGATAAAAAGTTTTCACTTGAATAAGCTTCGTGAAACTCAAGGTATAGATTTTGACTTTCAACTCTTTTTTTAGTTCAATCATTGGGATTCGGTACAGCTAGTTAATTAAGGACAAACAATTGAGTTAAAAAACAACAAAACAAATAGTGACAACAGAGGTTGTGGTGTGTATCCCCCAAAACAGGTCTGACAGCTCTGGGTTCAATGCCCCAACTGGCGGCGCTAGCACAGGCGGCCGGCCAACAGCAATCAAACGCCGGGGGCGCCAACACAAACCTTGCCGCAGCGGCAGCAGCAGCTGCTGCAGCGGCGGCGGCAAGCAATGGCAGCCTAAATTCTGGAGGTTTATCAGCGCTCAATTCTGGCGGTGGCCTTTCAGGGCTGAACACTAGCAATACAGGTAGGGTTTATTATAGTAGTAGAGCGTGAGAGACAAGCAAGCAAGGTGGGGTGTAGTTTTAAGTGAATGGGCTTGGTGGATTACCGTGAGAGCGCTAACTGGTAGCTGTGCCAGGTTGGTAAGAAGATATCAGAATATCCTTAATATTCAGAATGGTGACTCGGAAATAAAATCATTAGATTTAACAGTTTTTGGGTTGCCAGTTTCTGTTCGATTTGGAATCTAGAATGTAGAATCCTTGAAAATAGCTATCTACAGTGAACTGTAGGTGAGAGAAATTTGTTAAGGTAAGAATTGGATGGAAAATCAAAATGGCATTTATTGCTGAAAGATAGATGCTTCTCTACTTGCAACTAACTGATTTGTGTTAATATACACTTATGACCAACAATACCACTTCAGGTAAGTGCCAGATATGGGTATAATCTCAACTGTATATGGGAGCATCTTAACCAAATATGGCATAATCTTAACCTTATATGGACATCATTAAATTATATTAGGACAATGGTAGTGAAAGTCTAAAATCAACTGTCTTTATTTATTAAGAGAATTATGGTGTGTGATTTGTTGGTGTTTTTGTTTGTTTTTTCTCAACTATTTTCAAGTTTTCATAAGGCAAACAATTTGAATCATTTTCCAAATCATTATTTTGCTATCATTTGTTTATATGATTCTAACGAAAGGTTTCCCAGTTTTTAGAAACGTTTAAATTGTTTGTTTCACCATGAAAAGAATTTAAATTAGCACCATTGATTTTTGGATACACTTTGTGTTCATTTTCTGTGTTTTTTCACTTAACATGCATTGATTATTATGTTGATTCATTTTCACAAACCAACACATGTTTTAAGATATTACTAATATTGTTTAATAATAAATATTATCAATTAATGAATACAGCCAGCATTAACTTATAAAACAGGTCAAATATACTATCATTTGAGATGGGGGGGGGGGGGGGGGGGGGGGTGGTGGGGGGGAGTGGTATCAGAAGGCGACAATGCTGGGAAGGGGGCAAAGAAGAATCCCTATCATGTCAGACTGAATGTTCAGCACATTATTACCATTGCACTCAGAATGAAACATTGGTCACGTTTTGTTAAGATAACACTACACTCAACATACATGTACTGTGTCCGATCTTAGATATGAACAGTGATGGTGCGCGCTGTGTATAATAGTGTGTAAACTCAATATAAAAGTTCATGCTTGCATTAGTGCCATGCACCCACATCAACAAGTCTGATTTGGTTCACGCCACCCTCAGACAGGCAGACAAGTATTTTTGTCCTGCCATAACTTCACAGATGGAAAGCTCTACCTCTATTTGTATGTGGATGTAAATTGCAAGGTATACATATGAGACGGACGCATCATCACTTTCATATCTTACACCAATGTTCATCCTTCATGTGATATGTTCTTGTTGTGTTACAATTACATGGTGTCTCAAAACTAATTGTGTCAAAATGTAAAAATTGATTGTTGACTTTTAGGAATAGGCCACATAGGAAATGTACCATTATATGTTGTAGGGTCCTTTTTTTCTGAGACACCTTGTACATGGCACCTGTTTTCTTCATTTCCCTGTTGTTTCATGTCTCTGTCTTTGTTTTATGCTACAGGAGGTCTTGGGGGTGGCGGCCTAGGGGGTATGGCGCCGCCGGCCACCACAGCCAACACCACTTTTTCGTCTGACACTAACGCCACTAACTCTTTGGTGGCCAGCCTGGCAGCTGCTGCCGCTGCAGCCTCCTCGACAGGTTAATATTACGCAAATAGATATGCGGTGCAGTAGTGATGAAACAACGCCCTCTGTAGTTTGACATTGCCATTGCCACTCTTGTAATGACCAATCCTTGCTTTGGGTCTAAAGGTGGCATTACAAATGTATGAATCACAAGTCTTTAATCATGATGATACAATTGCAGATGCTACACCAAGCAGAGATCAACCTAAATAGACAGAATTATGATAAGAGTTTGCCAGTTTGTTTTTAAGTACTTTTTTTTGTACTTCCAGAGCTACCAATGCTGATTTGATGCCACAGAAAGGTGTTCCTCTTTCAGGAATGTCACTTACTACCAGGATGTGTGAAAGTTTCACATATATATTGAAGAGTCGCATATATTCTCAACAGATGTGAAATATTCCCGATTTTGGCAAAAGTTTCTACGCAAAAATGTATTGGGCTTTTCACTGAATCCGAGTAATAACCAGTCATATAACTTGTCAAACTACAGAGGGCGTCGTTTACAACTGCAACTTTTTTCTTTTTGCAATTTATAATCTTCTTATTGTAAAAAAGGTTAAAATGTACTTGGTGCTGTGTTTCCAAAGCAACTGGTCTTCATTTTTTCTTTCTTTTGTTTAATTTATTACGTTATGGGATAATGGTGAAATTTGATTTACTTTTTATTTTGAGTTGAGTGAATTTAAGAGGGGTGGTGGTTATGGTGGTGGTGGGTGTGTGTGTCTGTATGTATATGTTTGACGCTCTCTTGTTTGTATCTTTGTTGCCAAGAGAGTAAAAAGTGTATATCTTCGTCACAGTGTTTTTATGTCTGTTCGAAGTTCTTGTGAGGGTCTGCGTGTGTGTGTTTTGTAATTTTCAGGATGCATGTGGTATTTTTATTCACTACCCATAATGCATGTAGATATTGTATTGTTGTTAATAGGTGTAAGTATGCCATAGTAGAATGTGTAGTCTTTTTGCCTGGATTTGGACTCATTCACCTTGTACTCGCTACAATCCACCAATTTTCATTGTTTAATGATATCTTACAAATATTATTGTTAATACAAATTAATTTGAGGAGATCAAGCATGAATGTGGTTATTAATATTATGGTGATTACCCCTCCCCACACCTACTCCCCCGCCCCCATTTTGGTACCATTCTGCTTGTTTGGGGTTCATTTTACTTATGATTCATTTTGACTGACTAGTTCTTAGTATGAACAGCAGGGCTGGAAAAAATGCAAAGTTTCCTGGCAAGGGAAAATTGATAAAGTTGGACTTCCCGCAGCTTTAGCGACGGAGGGGTGTCTGAGGGTGGCTACCCCCTTCAGAAGCTTGAGCTTCTTAGAAAATTAAGGTCCAATTGATGCTATTTTGTGCATCATTTTATTTAATATCGGCTGTATTGCTCTATACTCTGAACAAAAATCTTTTTAAAAAATCTTTTTAAAAAAAATCTAAAAAAGGGGGGAATTTCCCGTGAGATGGCAACATTTCCCGGCAAGGAGCTTGCCGTTTTGCCCTCTTTTTCCAGCCCTGATGGACAGTAGGATGCCAATCACTTATTATGGGATTATTCTCTATTCTTATATATTGGGCGTGGTTTAAAATGTCAACCCATAATATCCATCAATTTCATTGGTTCTGTGGTTAGTTTTGTTGGATACGCGCTATAGATTACCAGACCGGTAATCTATGGATCTGGGCGGGGCTTAATTCACACCTTTGATGATGCCGGAACTACATTTAAAAAACATCGCCTCGTCAATAATTGTAAACATCCTCGTAAATTATTGTAAATCGAAAGTAAGCTTATTTTACAATACAACATTAAGGTTATATGCATGTAATTAAATGTAAATAAAAGATAGAGGTCCATTTAATGAATAAACGCGCATAGTAATAAGACATGTAAAAGAAAGAAGGACAAATAAAAAGGGTGCCTAAAAGCCTATTTTCGTCTGCTATAAATATTCGTATAGGCCCTAGGCTCGGGCCTAGGCTACATTACTTGCAATAAAGTGAATATGGAAGAAACCACGGCAACTTTTGAAATTGGAGACCTAGATGTAAAACATGTGAAAGAAGAACCAGAACCAGAACCGGAGTGTGATGATGAAGTGATCAGAAATGTGATGGGAAGGTCCGACGCTAGCAGCAAGCATTTGCTGCTGGCGTGATGATCGCCATCCACCCGCCCCTGAATTTACCATTTGTAGAGCTCAGTGAGGCTGAATTTAGCCATAGGCCTATAGAGGAGTGGAAAGATGACAAAACTTACCGAAAAGGGCCACGAGCTGGGGCGTCAATCGCCGTAAAAGTAAGGAAACATTTGACGTGTATTTATTAAATTAAAACATTCAAAAGTCCCCCTCGAGTCTTTTTGCGTTCGCACACAGGCCAGAAATAGGAACTACTTTAGCACGTATCCAAGAAAACCAATGAAATTTATGGATATTATGGGTTGCCATTTTAAACAATATATAAGAATGACGATTAAATAATTATTTGCAGTTATTTCAAGTAAAAATTCCATCGTATACCGCGAATAAATCTGATCACTAAGGGCTACCTGATCACTAAGGCCACCAAATCACATATTCTTGAGATTCTTGCGCCAAAGTAAAATTTCTATGGGTTGTTCGATTTTGTTTGTGGGGATGTTTAGAACAGTAATCAGTTGATTTGCCACTGTGTACTAATTCAAAACGATCTTAAATGATCCCCCAATGAATAAAATGTTGAAAAAAACCGTTGATAAATATAAGAATGAGAATAAAATATGGTTCGTCGATGTTTTGGTATAGAAGGCTGCCATATAATGCATAGGCTGTACCATATTTTTATCGTCGTGAATGGCCGCCTGCGGCGACCATTCACGACTCAAAATATGGTACAGCCTATGCATTATATGGCAGCCTTCTATACCAAAACATCGACGAACCATATTTTATTCTCTAAATGATGCCAACTACAGGTTATTCACTTACTGAGACAAACGTTTATTCGCTAAATGATACTAATTAATGTGAGGTTTTAACTTGACCTTATACATTTACACAAGAATATTTCCAAACAGCTGTATCATGGATCATTTACATATATGAAGAGGTTTTTTGCAAAAGGGCCTGCATCCACTTTGGCTCTTATTGAGAAAAAGTCAAAAAACTGTTTCTAAATATTCAAGTTGAGCAATTGAAAAACTGAATGGATTATGAAAGAGGTACACTACATACTAATTGAAATTGAAATAAATTTCAAATGTGCTAGTTTTAATTTTTTTTAAATCATGTTTACATTTTTTGAAAATTTGGATGTAGGCCCTTTTGCAACAAAACTCCATCTGTTTGTACATAGAGAAAAAATACCACACACAAAAAATCAGTTATTTTAATCATTTAAAAAAAATTAGATTGATATAGAAATGTATAAGTCACAATCATATGTTTCAATGAAATAAAGTCATTTTTTTCAAAAAGACCTACATCTCATTGTAAACAGCCATTGAAGTTGTTGTTTTGTTGCAAAAGGGCCTGTATCCCGATTTACTTCTGGATACAGGCCCTTTTGCAACAATTTCAATGGCTGTTTACAATGAGATGTAGGTCTTTTTGAAAAAAATGACTTTATTTCCTTGAAACATATGATTTTTCACTATACATTTCTATATCAAACTCATTTTTGAAATCAATGCACCATAGCCCTTTTGCAACAAAGCTCTTCATATACAGACGACATATAAATTAACATTATTTACACATTTTTGGAATGAGAAATTATATCTATAAAAGAAAACCCAATAATTTGCACCAGAGCACAAAGTTATGTTTGACACTGTTTTATTCAGTAGAGGATCCACGTATGTTACAATTTCTCACTCTTGGACAGACCCTTGTTTTGATAAAAATTCCCTTAAATGCAAATTTGACTATAGACAAATTTGCAAAATAATGTGATCGGAGCTCTACTGATGATAGAATGTGTTATTTTGCTGTCAATATCTGCTCTCTGCTCTTTTCATTCTCTCAAGAGTTTTCCAAGTTATTGACATTATATATAAATATATAAAGATGTGGGGTTTTTTAAATTTAATTTATGAACCTTTTTCATCTCCAGACCCATTAGTAGCCCTTAAGTGCATTTCAGTTTGCTCAAAGAAACTAATTGTTTTGACATTTACTATGAAATGCACAATCTTGGTACATTGTCAAACTGCATTTCATTTTCATACTATTTGTACTGGTGGTTTAGCTTGCTCTCCCATTTCTGATTGATTGATTGATTGATTGATTGATTGATTGATTGATTGATTGATTGATTGATTGATTGATTGATTGATTGATTGATTGATTGATTGATTGATTGATTGATTGATTGATTGATTGATTGATTGATTGGTATTTTATGTTTTCAAATTTATTTCTAATTGAAAAAATGTGCATAATTTCTCATGGGGGTTAGGTATGCTGTAGATGTCATGAAAGTTCCTATTGAAACATACTGCATCTACCTGTGTGTGACCTCTCCATTGAGGTCATGTTTGTATGGCGTAGATTTCACTGGAAGTTAACCTTTACAAATTGTTGCGATAATTACTAGAGTGTTCATGTACATATACCTTCTGCCAGTATTCTTATTTCTGATGAAGTGTAAATTTACTGTAAATGTTGAGGTCACCTGCACATGTACAATGTGTACTTAAATTGAACATGCACAGGTTACCCATCCCCCACCACAATGGATTCCTGTCACTGCAGCATTGAGATTTATCCTCAATTTGCAATTTCAATTCTCTCAACCATTTTGCTCTGTGTGTGTATTAGTCGTCCCAATCAGACAGTCATTAGAGGATGTTTACACTATCACGGTTACAAAGCAGTCGCATCCTAATTAGGCGTATCTCCTAGTGCGCATGCATGGCTGATATGCACACAAACACATGGGATTACTTTCTGAGCCCATTTCTTTTATAAACAATCCTTCAAATGGCTGAAAATGACACAGATAGCTGGGGTTTTTCACAAATTTTGTCCTTTACTCGTCTTTCAATGATGCTCTCATTAATAAGCTGAAATAGTGGTGAAACAGTCCTCTTTCAACTGGAAATAAGAAAAGACCGTTCAATACACATAATAATCTACCAGGCCCTCCCCCCAAAGTGATTTATTATTTTTCGGAAGCATCAGTTTTGGTATGTTCTGGGGTTCTCATTTTCGAAATGTCATGTTTGTTTGGTCTGACCATGCAAATGTATGTAAAAAATATATTTGTTTTAAACACCCAATTTCCTCCCAATTTCCTCCCAACTATGCAAATGCTAAATCAATCAGCTCCCAACCTTCCAATAAGGATCAAAGCAGTCATTCGCAATTTGCATTCATTTCACAATTTCCTCTACTTTTGGCTAAACATTGAAGTACCTCTGTATTTTAAATCCCCATATATCATCGCAATAACTAAGTCTGGTTTTACAGTGCATGTCAAAAAGGAAGTGACCTGGAGTAAATATTTGTCACACTCGCACACCCCCACACAAATATTTTGTACACTAAATATGCATTTATCGAAAAATAAAAAAGAATTATTGAAATTCATCACTGCTACAACTGTTTAACTGAGAGACAATCATTGAGAACAGCTATTGACAGACATGGTATATATACCTTCATGAATTCAAATCCACACAAACATTTATGACAGAAAACTACCAAAAAATCTTGGTCCATGGACAGCCATTTCGCAGTAAAAAAGTCATCATTTCTGGAAAAATTTCCCTTTTTTTCATATATTCACTGAGCCAAAAAAGAAACTTATAAAATTTTAACAGATCACCATAGGGTCACAGTGCACATTTCTCTTGTGTCATTGAAGCAAACAATTGGTTATTGACTGCCATTTGAAGCAATACATTGCAGTAATATTGTATCCAAATTTGGTACATTTTCATGCACAGAATTTTATTTGGTGATCTGTTAAAATTTTATAAGTTTCTTTTTTTATATAAGTTTCTTTTTTGGCTCAGTGTATGTGGGAAGAATTTGCTTGCGCCATAACAAGTAATCAGGTATCTTTGGATTTTGTGTGGAAAAAACATTACTCCTGGTCGCTTTTTCTTCTGGGCTCACATTGTACTTTGTACGATTATCATTGATTGATTTTGATTTCTTTTCTCCTGTCTCCTCGTCCATTATTCTCCACCATTCATCATGCACATCTGCCTGCTTCCTGCCTACCAACATATCATCATCGTCATCAATATTACCAACGTGTATGCAGCATCGCCACATGGGGGCACTAACACATTTTCACAGTCGCAGGATAATTCGGCGCTCTCTAGTCTCTTAGGGCTGCAAGCTTTAAAAGGTGCCTGCACATCAGTGTATCCCATGTGTCCTAGAGACATAGTTCAAACAGACTCGCATATACTATAGTTGCCGTCAAAATGATGTAGACAAAATTCCAAGCGTATGCTGCGTGAACCGAAAAGTGATTTTCAACATGTAACAAATGTGCATTCTAAGAGAGCACTGAAAAAAGCCATGGCTCCGCGCGGGAGTTGTTCGAAATGTGTGAACATCGGTATTATACATTGTAAAACACATCATATCTAAAATACTTTTGGGTCAGAGTGTTGACACACATGTGTATATGGGTCTTTGAACTGTGCCTACTGGGGATTGTGCATTTGTGTTGACATGGTGCTCTTTCTTTCCACAATGCACAAAATGTTTTTGTATGTTAATTGCATTTGAAATTATAAAAATTCCTGTTTTTCCTTTCGTAAATTTATCGTCAGTGACAATGATGTATATAGCAATCAAAAATATGAATAAAACTAGATGAAAACTAATTTTCCCCCTACTTTTTAAATAATGAAAAGAAAAGGATCCTTTGAATTCATCATTTTTTAAAACTACTTACGACGAATATAACATCCAATGTCTCCCCACAACCATATATTCTTAACTTTTACTACATAATTTACAAATAACTAATAAATGTTGTGGTAACTTTTACAGTACAGAACTGATTTCACTAATATTACTAACTCAAGGCTGTGATTTACCCCGTGTGTTGTTTTCCTATTTGTTCCTCATTTTGCATAAAATATGATAATATCAAACGTTACCATTGTGCTGCTTTTGTAACTTGTGTATGTCTTTGTCTTAAGAATGTCATCATCAACATTTCTCTCAAAGATATGGTTTTAGCACCCAAAATATTAGGAAGATTTAAAAAACTTGTGCTAATTATCAAAGAAAAATATGGGAATAGATGAGCAAGAGTAAACGAAAGAGGAGGGTAGAAAAAGAGAATGAATGACGACTAATGATTCCCAATTCATAAGCTTAAGCAAACCTAAATTCTTTATTCTTTATATAATATCATAGGTGTCATTTTCCTGATTGTTAAAGACCTATCACATTTTGGCAATAAACAGAATACAAAATGTGCCATTGCTTGAGAAATACAACATTTGTGGTGCATGCATGGGTTGAGAAATGGGATGGGTAAACATCTAGAGATAATGGGAAAATGTGGTTAAAATAAATTGGACAATCCCCCATGTGTTATTGATTGTATCAATCGCCATGTTCTTTGCACAGACATCAGCGAGCATATGTTGAGCAGAGCTTGTATACCAATCATAGCCATTGCATGTTACACACCTGGCATTTTAGAAACTACATGGCATACAGATTTGATTTAACTGCTCGGCTAGTATTACACACAAATCATATCCATTTCATATGACTAACAAATTAATGAATTCAATACTTTGTAGATATCGCCTAACCGATCATGTTCAATTAATTGAGCAATAGCTCATATAATATCTAAGTGACCCGTCATACATAAGCCAGCCGCATGTCCGTCTAATAGAGCTCTGTCTACCACATGGAATATGCCAATTAGTTTAACATAGTGGCTTCGACCTTGACCATGAGGCTCAATGTAAAGGTCGTCAGTCAGTCAGTCTGCCCAGGTGAAAATTTGATTTTGATTTTGAATGAAGTAATCAATTTCGTAGTGCCGGTTTTCCCCCTAATTTTGTAAAACACTAATTGGACATTCATATCATATTTCTCCCATTGAAAATGTCAATTATTTTTTGTATTTTTAAACTCTTTTTTTCACATTCTTTAATATCAGACTTAATCAAGTGATACAAAATAAAATGTAATGTTTTTTTTCGATCACAACGGCCCTCTTTAACAAGAATAGTATTGATATTAATTTTACAGATTTTTCTTTGTTACATTCTTGATACAAAAAATGAACCTTGAAAACGTAAATCAAGTTTATCAAAAATTAACGAATGAACAAAATAATAAAATGAATTGAAAATTATTTTAACTTAAAAATGAAGAAAGAAAAAATAATTTGCCCTGGTCAGAAGAGACGAAACAAATATAATTTATTTTTTACCATATGATTAATTGTATATTTTTTAGCCATTGTCTGTGTGTGTATGTTGTATGTGAGAAATCATGTTCATGGTACCTGTATGGTTTGTAACACCATATGTGCATGTTTCACCTTTATATCCGTAAGTGTATGTGCACAGGGAAAATAAGGGGGAAATCCCTTGGGAAAGTTATGTAATTTCATGTACATTGGTTAACTCCCATATGTAAGGTTTTTTATACCATACATTATGCTGGTTTATTGCTTTCAAGGTATATTGGGTGGTAAGGCAATGAAAAAACAACCATGTTTTATGGGCATATGGACCTCTAGGATACGGTCGGTCTGCCAGACCTTTGTTGTTGGGTTTTGTGTTTTTCAAAAAATATTCGGTGAATTTTCAACAATTATCAAAATGTTCTAAAAACTTTTAAAAAATAAAAAATATTTTCAAAAATGATGTAGATGTAGTTTTTTTGCAATCTAATTGCTTCATATATGCCCTATCCAACATTGTTCTTTTTGAAATATGATCAGATTTTTCCTTCACATCCATCCAGTATTTGTTGGGCATGGATTGCTGCTACTTGTTGTGAAAACACTGAACATTACTACAATTTTATGAAATGGCTCTAAGGCAAATAAAATACAGAGAATTGTATTCATCATAACAAAAACTCCAAAACAACAAGTTAGGCCACAACAAAAACTCCAAAACAACAAGTTAGGCCACCAGAAAATGTTAGGAATTATCTATTTATTATTCTGCATATTTGTAATTTGTAGATTGCTTGAAAGATTTCTAGACCCTATAGATGCAAAAACAGCAATTAACTATAAATGCTCACTTAGATGCTGACCCTGGTCGGTTCATGTTGCAGTTAAATATAATATACCAAGTGAATTGCAATAACTGCCTAGATAAAAGTGTTACCTATCATTAGGCAGTGGTGTTTATTTGTTGATAAATCACATAAAAAGGCATCTAATGTATGCAAGGAAGCCACAACAAAGGCAGTTGCATTTTATATTTGTGAAGTGTGTAGAACATGAAGTATCAGTCATTTACATATCACACATTTTTTTCAGGGAAATTTGGGATATTAATTTTTATCAATAAAATTAGGATGCTAAATTTTAACATTGTAGTATGTAAGAAGAATTGACATCATTGTCAATGAACTCTAACTGAATTATTGAAGTATGTGTTTGTATATTGTAGCATCTCCTTATATTAACTATGAGGGCGCTGTTTGTTTTATAGGCTCAGGGACAACCAACACAATGAGTAGCTTAAGCGGTTTAGGCGGTGGCATGGGCAACATGGGTAATATGTCCGGGCTACAGGGTCTTGGTGGCGGTTTATCGAGCGGTGGCGGATTATCTGGCAGCGGTTTATCAGGTGGCTTATCAGGCGGTCTAGGAGGCCTATCTGGCATGTCCGGATTATCAGGTAAATATATGGTGGTTTGCACCATATATATGTAAATATATGGTGGTTTGCACCATATATGATGTATATGTGGTAAAATACTTTTGAGATATTCTATAGGGGTGGCTTGGGAGTGCAATGTTCTGTTTTTAATTAGTTAAACATGCAAAGTTTCAACTTTATAACTAGTTTGTATTGAACCATTGTAAAATCACACAGAAAAAAAGAGTTAAGTGGGCAGACAAGCTTTCTAAACTTTGATGATAAAATGATTTGCGGTAGTTTTATTTCATCACATCATTTCCTTGAGAGAAATGTTGCCATCCCAAAAGTATCCAATACAGGGCAACATAATCTAATCGTGCCAAGAGAATCTAAATCACAGGCCAATTAAAGTTGTTCACTTTCATTAAAAGGATTTATTTGTTCAGTTTTATTCATTATAAAACCCATATTTTGTTGCAATATGCGTGCAACCCCTTTGTTGCTACATGTACACGTTGCCTGTTTTTTTGTTTGGACGTAGTTGTGTGTGTCTAAACCTTTGGCATGTATTTCATCTCTACCACAACTAAGTGGGTGTGTGTGGGGGTTGGGAGTGTGTATGTGAGTGTCCAGCACCAATAACATGATGCATGTAGATATATATTCGGGTTTTTTGCCAAGGTCTTATACCTGCATTACATTTTGTGTGTAGGACTATTTGTTATCCTAATTCTGTCCCATGTTCACGATTTCCAATAACTACTGATATTCGTTTTCTAGACATGAATTTTGCTTCACGTTTTGTACTTAACTTTTCAAATTCCTAATTCCAAAAAATAATGCATACATTTATTTGCCTACATGATCAGAAGTACTAACAATTTAAAAATTGACTTTAAAACATCACCAAATTTACAAGTTTCTCTCTCCGATCATCTGTTCTGCTATGTGTGTTAGCTCCGATATAACTATGCTTGCAGACAGAAACTGGTTACAAAAGCAACCCCATGTATTTGATACACTGATCTGTAGCTGGGTTGGGTTTTATGATATACCCAATTTATTTTGGAAACTTAGCATAGTATGCTCGTGAACTTGCAGACATAAACAATAACCACACATTGGTACTGTCTCTGTACAGATTAATAATCAAATTCATACCTCCTTCCCCCCCCCCCCCCCTTGTTTTGTATTGTTGCCATTTTGTTAGCAATTTCTACTTCAACATATGCAGATATTGTACCATCTTTCATCCTGTTTAATATTTCTATATTACGGTGCTGTAATATTTTTCTTTGCTTGTTTTAATCCCAGTTGTATATATATTTTTCTCTTGCTGAAAGCAAGGCTAAAGATCAAAAGATTTTTTTTAAAAATCCACCCATAATTGTACAAGGCTGGACACGAAACAGGTTGGCATTTTAAAAATTGTGATTGAACCCACGGATATGATGAGAATTACATTATGGGTTGGGATGTTTACTTACTTAGGGCAGACAACACTTTTCAGCTTTCTATGCGATTTCTGTGTATTATCTCACCATTTTTGCGCCATTTTGGTATCCTATTTATCGAAATATATCAGTCGGTATATAACCTCATAAGTTCACTCACTGCCAATTAAAAACAAAAAATCATGTTTTTCTACCCATTTGGCTATGGTATTTTTCAAGAGTCAGTCCATTTGAGCCAAAACACTCCGCTATAAATGTTCACTTGTCACAGGCGGGGAAATCTGCAGATACGTGTAGCAAAAGGAATAGTTTATATGGTCTCTCTTGATACAATTTGTGTAATTCTCAGCATTTTGTGTGGACCAATCTCACAAATCAAACGTGCTGTGCATGTTTCACAGCCTATTTTTTCAACTGGGACTTCTGCAATTCCACTAAAGCATTGTAATCTGGACTATACCCTAAAATATTAATTCCCTATTTTAATCTTTTGGGGATATATGCATGATACCTTTTTTTAAACAAAAAGCAAAATTTCTTTTTCATATATATGATTATGTTATTATTTATTAGTTTGGGCTGAATTTTCATTTATTTTTATTATCATTACCCAAGTGATAATCATAAATGCATGCATGCCTAAGAGTTTTTAATTAAAACAGAACACATCACAATGATCTGACCCCCTGACCCTTAACCTCTTAACCTCTGACCCTGAAGCTACAGGCTTGAGCAGTGGGGTATCAGGAATGAACGGTCTTGGGGCATCCATCGGGAATACCAGCACGTCTGGCAGCAATGGCCTGGACATGAATGCATTGACACAGGCCTACTCAGGCATCCAACAGTATACAGGTGTGTGAGGGCGCTTGTTGCCTAGCGACGATTGCCCACCCTCTTCCTTATCTCTACACCCTCCTGCCATTCTCCCGTTACAACCTCCTTACCCCCTTCCCATCTTACCCTTAGCGTCCTCATTTATTATACATAGACCAGGATTGACTCTTTGCTATTAATTAAGCTAAGTGAGCTATATACTTGCCAGTTAGACTACTTCATAATCTGGTTATTTTTTGATTTCATAAAAATAGCTTGATTTGTTTTTCCGTTATTTTTTCGATCTAGGACCCCAGTCTAGCGGCAATCCAAGAGGTTAGCTTATCGTTGTGTGTGTATGGTTCGTTCTCGTGTGATCAGTTTCTGAAGTAACAATCCAATTTTTATCCCCTACACAACAGTTGAGCTTCTCCCAAATAAACCACCCATGTTTAGAGAACTTGATTAATAATATACACCACCCGAGAGAAAGGAATGGATTTTCAACTTACTAAAAATCAACACCAATGCCACGATTGACATATTAGTGGATAGCCATAGCTGCACCAATTGTTTTAGGATGTTTTTTTCTCAGCGTGGAATTTGGTCGTTTTGCTGTATGATTTGTTAGAAAAACACAAGACTACACCAATTCTTAAAGATCTGAAGGATGAGAAAAAATGAGAAAAAAATTAAAGCCTTGCTTTCAGTGTCCATAGAGCTACACTGTGTGTGATGAAGTGTATTAATATGGCATGTCAGTGTTGTCGTTACTCCACTGTGTTTAAATCCTTGGAGCATGTCGTGGACGGTCTGTCAGCGTGTTGTGGTCAGCCTGTGCTCCGGGGACACAGTTGGGCGACGATATCTCTGAAGTGCTCCCCGATATACGTTTCTTTTTTCATTACTCTCCCCGCACTGCAGTGCTATTTTGCATTTTGTTGAAGTGTGGTGAATGCTGTGGGAGCATCATTTATTTTCTATCAGTGTAACACATGACCTAACCTCATCTCCAGAGGGCAACAACTTGACCCTCACATAATGCGTAAGGTGTGATGATTATATCACATACACCAATGTGCTTAGTTCATATTTACATATTATATGAGGGACTTGGGATCTGGAGATGATGCTGTTACAGAGTGTGAATCCAATCAATGTCCAGTATTTAACATACCATACTCTTTTCAGTTTTTTAACCATGTTCACTTGCAAGTTTCCTCTAAATTTGTTGTATTTTGTTAAGTAGAACTCCTGTTTGAGTTTATAGTACCTACTAATCACATATAATATTAATGGCGATGGTCAGGATGTTTTAAAAAAATTATGTGGTCATTTATATTTGGAATACACCATTATAAAGATTTTAGGGGTGGGAGGTGGAGGGTTCTGGTGAATAGCTCGTTGCAAGGGACGTGGGGTGATGAACCAAACGTGTAAAACAGGTTTGATTTGGGAAGACAAGAGATACATCAATGCAATAGCAATTAACAAAGAAGGTTGCGTTAGATACCCAAATATTTTTCCCTCCACATTCTAGAAAACAGACCTTCTCGCTCCTATATTCAGATGTTTTACTAGGCCAAAATTGAGATGAGCAATCCTTTTGTAAGACATACTATATGTACTGAATGACCATCATCTATGCTTCAATTATGAAACCGTGCCCAGTTCTGCTACAGCCACAGTGAAACAATGAAGATCTCATAAAAGATGAGGGCGTTCAGGGGGAGTAGGATTTCAAAAGTTGGTAACACTTATTTAACTAACTTTCATCATATGGCATTAATTATAAAGGAAACTTGTAAAGTGGTTAAAGTGTTCAAAAGGTATGTTGAATATTTGACAAAGCCATTGCTAATGGGCTCCCACAAAGGAGGCTATTTATAATCATTATTTTTTAAAACAAATCATCTGTAATATTTGATCACCTCATCGAAGTCAGTCAGGCTTGTTTTTGATGATAAAAACGGCTCGAAAAGAGAGAAAAATTCAACTAAAATACAGTTGTTTTGGTGTGTGCATTGTGTGTTGGTTGCTATCCGGTTTATTTTTGCCACATTTGTGAAATAATATAACCCATACTCTCAGTCAGTTCAGTCAGTCCAAATCAGTTGGCACCTATCTGTTTATAGTCCATCCGTCCGTCCGTCCGTCCAAGTTGGTATATTCCCTATTCCTTATGTCCGTCCTGTCCGTTTTCTACAGTCCGTCCGACAACTTGTCCTGCAGTTGGTGTGTGTTGATACCGTGTGTATATTATGTGTGTGCATTTTGTGGTGCAAAGTTGGTGAAATTCACTCTCACAATCATTCCATTGTTATACAGACTGATGTTGTCTTTGTATTCTGGATTTTTCGTATCATTATATCCTAGTTATATTATCGTGTCAGTTTGTGAATTTTTGACAAATTTGTCCTGCGTATGATCTGTTTTGGTGCATTGATTTCTGCTCGTCTACGATCAGTTGGTCTCTCATTTTACAAACATAAGTCACAGAATTGAAAATTGAAATTGAAAATAATATGTATGACGAGAATACTACTGCTTTGCCCATCCCACTTGTAACATTAAACAATGATACCGCTCAACAGACTAGAACTACCTGCCATCTTTGATGTAGGCTGATGTGTCGAGATTCGAACTAGCTACCTTCATGTAACACATTTTAACATACACAGATACATTTTTAAAGAATAAAAAGCAAAACAAACAGACCACTCTACCAAATGTCATGGTTATAATTAAGCATTTTAAATTATAATAATTACTTTCCAATGTTCAGATATTAGTAATACCAGGATGCAAGTCAAAAAAAGATAATTATTTTCACCTGATAACCGATCACAAAACAAGAAAAGATACGATAGACCCTGTTATGACGTATAGCCTCTGGGGCCCTGCTCATTACCTAGTGCATAACTTGACCCCACTCTCCAGGACTCTTTTTCAGGCAATAGATTTGTCACTATTAATACCCCTGGCTACATCAGGCATGGTGGTTACAAGTTAATTGTCCCATTCAGTTAGCGCACAGTTTATTGTTTCGCATGGATAGTATCGTTCGTGATCATGCCGTCGAACGCCCATCATCTGTTTTGTGCTCAATTTTTGATTCCATCATCAACTTTGCCATGCAACTTACACACACCACACACACTGTTTCCCACCTGTTATATCAAAGTTATGTAATTGAATCACCTTTACTTTCAATTTCTTTCTCTCTCTCTCTATCAGTCTATTTCTCTTATTGTCCTTTGTTATCAAACCTGACACAACCTCTTTATCCTAAAACATTTTTCTTCAAAACTTGGTTGTATTTAATTAACATAGCACCATTTGGTTTGATCTGATTATAATTATAAAATCAATGATACTATATTTGCTATACATGTAAAGTCCACTTTTTTGTTTAAATCACCAAATTTGAAGTCAGCTTTGCGAAGCTATTTTTTAAAAGTGTTTCATATATTTTGATTGTTTCTTTGACTGTTCATATAGTTTCAACAGAAGCTTAAATATGGTGATTTTTACCACCCTATATGCCAGTTATTGAACGTGTCCATACTCTAAGGGCTGAAAGTCTGCATTCATCCCATTGTACTAGCTTCATCTTTGCATTTTACCTGAGTATAAACCTGTCCCATTGCAAAGTATTGATTTTTTTTAACAGTCAGAATAATTCCCGTTTGTTTGAACTAAAATGCATTTATGATAATCCACAACTATGACGCTCATAATTTATGATAAAAATATATTGAACTATATTGATGTTAGTGTATATTTTGACCTCTGACCCTTATAGCCCAGTTTAACGGTTTTGGAGCCAACACCTTCCAGCAGCAGCCACAACAGACACAACAAAAACAAAAGGAAGGTGAGTCCGGAAAATAAGATTGGTTTTTTAAATGCCATTTGTTGTAAATTAGGCTACATTTGAACATTTGTTTAGAGGACATTTGTTGTGAATTGAGCTACTTTTGAAAGCCAAAAAGGTTCTACAGATACAGATTTGTTGGACATTACAGCAATGTGAGACATATATATGTATTATAGATTCCTATATAAGGCCATGTGTTTTGAACTGACCTCCCAAAAAGGGTGGTGGCGTTGCATTTTTGGTGACGAATCATCCATCTCTCTCTATTAACTCAACAACTATATGTGGTAGAGCTATGGTTTAGGTGTCATTTGAAAGCTTATTTATCTAGCTACACTGTGTAAATAAATCAGGTCTTTCTATAACTGTTTGCCTGAGATATGATTGATTATATTTTGAAAGTCAGGGGTGGCGTCGGCGGTGGCGTCGTGTACAATCTCTATGGGGAATATAGAAAATGTTCCCAGTTCTACGTTCAAATTACAATAACTCCTCATTTCTGTATGGTACAAACTCGATTTTGCTCTCATTTTATAGATTGTTTTATATTCTATAAGATTCTGTTTCAACAAACGTGTCAACTCTTACGTAACAGTTGTAATCACGAATCGATTGCATTGTCCTTGGCTTTTTCCCTATTCACTACACAGTGAACTTGCCCTAATTCATCGGTTTTACATAAATGACTATAACAACAAAATTATTCAACCGATTATAGCAAAATTATACATTTTTGGAAAGCTCTCGAATAGGGGAATTCAGAAATCTTGCTTAAAATAGGATAGGGTGAATAGCCAAAAAAAATATATGTGTAAACTCTAATAAATTTGAAATGTAAACGTTTGTGCTCATTTACTTCCCGATATAGTATATTTCAACAAGTTACCCTTGACAACCATTATGTTCTGATGGGTAAATTGCATGAGGAACTAATATGCACAGTAAAATGATGATTGGGATAAGATGAAAAAAATATTGAGCTTTAATCAAAATGTGAAGAAGAAAAAATCAATATATTTTTTGAACATTCTTAATCACAACATGTTACCATTAGGTCTTATGCAAATTCCAATCGCATATTTAGATTCCTTGTGAGATTACCGTTCAGAAAACTTTTTATGGGGTAGAACAAGTAGTTATTGCGATATGCTAATTCGAATCTCAGATGGTGTAAAATGTAAAAATCTGGACATGCAACGGGAAGGGTGGCGAGTTAAAAACACATGGCCATAAGTAATCCAAAATGGCAATACCCGGACATCCTGGACAGCATGCACAGTGTAGTGGTATAGACAGGACCAATTATAGACAGGACCAATAATTTAAATGTTGTGGGTTCAGGTCTTGTTTAAACTTATCCGAAAATTACTAGTTTATAGACGGAATGGAAATGTATAAACTAGGAAATGAAATTTGAAAATTACTATGAAAGCTGCTGTATCATGAGATAATGATACAACATGTTCTAAACAACATGCTCTAACAGCATTTCAATAGGTGAAATACTCAAAGATGCATATCTAACTGCCTTTGAATTGAATTTTAATCTTGCAGGTCCAGAGGGTGCCAACCTATTCATCTACCATCTGCCTCAGGAGTTACTAGATGCAGATTTATTGCAGACCTTCCTACCATTTGGCAATGTGGTCAGCTCCAAAGTATTCATTGATAAGGTCACAAACATGAGTAAATGTTTCGGTGAGTGATGGATGATGCCTGGAGGGTGTGGAAGGGGCACTGGGGGAGGGGTACTAAAGGATGGGACATACTAAAGGATGGGACATTTGACAATGTAATCATCTCCAAGGTATTCATTGATAATTAAAGGTCAACCGACATGAGTAAATGTTTTGGTGAGTGATGGATGAATATAAGTAAACATTCTTTCACATTTCCATGACCCTGTGAAAAATCTCTTGCTTGAACAAGTATGTATGTTGATAGCTAGCATACACTATTAGATTCTGAGCGTAATAATCAATCATACTTCTTCTTTCTTTCTTTTTTCCTTCTTTTTTTTGCAAATGGGCAAAACAATATGAATTCCTCAATGAAGCACCCATTGTGTTTCGTCCCTCAATCAATTTGTCGTCGCATCATGTATCTCAAATTCATCTTTCATTATATCAGAAACACCTCTTTTTTATAAACATTGGTGATTTATAAATACATGATTCCTTTTTCCATCGGCTTGACACAGGTTTTGTAAGCTACGACAACCCCGTGTCAGCCCAAGCTGCCATTCAAGCCATGAACGGATTCCAAATCGGCACTAAGAGGCTCAAGGTACAACTGAAGAGGTCCAAGGAAACCGGCAAACCGTACTAGCAAACAGCGCCCTCTACAATTTTTATCACAACAGGTAAGTTATAGTGATTCTAGAAATTAACGTATCCCCACCTTGAGTCTATCTGTGACAGGGTATTTGCTGCATCTCCATGCTATAATCAGACCATCTGAAGTATGAACGTGACATCGGTGCAAATTCCAGTGAAAGACGCATCATCAACACACAAATGCCTGGGTTCTTCTTTGATCTTGCGATTACATACGCCAGCACATTAGAATCACACGCCCTATCCAGACCTGGAAAAAATGTTTGTTTTCCAGGAATATAGAGAAAAAAATCCCACCAAATATGTAGGATTTCCTACAATTTCTGATGTGTTTCTCTATCCAGAAAAGCGAAATTTCCCTCCAAATGACCAGATTTCCCAAGAATAAGATTCCCAAATTCCCCATTTTTTTCCAGGCCTGGCCCTATCATAAGCCATGCACACTGAAATGCGCTCTAGACTGTCATACCTCAAATGTTATGAATTATAGTGCACTTTGACTTATACATATAGCAGACTTTGTGACGTATCATTGTCGTGCCGAGATCTATTGCAAACTGTCACTGTTACGTGAATGCAGGCATAGCATGTTCTTTCGCAGATAATCTCATGTGGAGGGATACCACAAGATGAACTCTATACTAGTAGAGGAGACATTTTCACCCTATGTTTATTGTTTCAGCACTAATGACCAGAAATGATGTCTATGGATCATTTGTTAGTACTTGCTCACTATTTTGGTGTGGGGGGGGGGGATTTCATTTGCACATTTTGATTGTGTAGGTTTTTGTAAATAGCAGTGAGACCATATCAAGGATGTGATGTGTTCAATAAATGGTGAAGTAGTTCTACAAAATTTACGCTCCTATAGTCTGATCAGTTTCAAATTGGCGAAGCCTCCTTACAGCAGCGAAGAATACAGGACACAGATGCTCATGGAGGCAACAAGCGCACTGTGCATCATATGCGTGTCGCGTGCAGCCAATACCATGTCTGTGTGACCATAATCGCGTGCATACGCTTTGATTACTTTTGTGTGGGGAGAGATTAAAAAGAATATTTCTTGCCAATTTCGAACTGATTAAATTATACCAGCAGAAAAAACAGCTTTGAAGTATGTCTGTGTGCCGATATCCCCTGTTTGTATAGCTCCCCAAGGTTATTATGTGCCAGGTAGCTACAAGTGAACCTAACATCATTTCTGTGTTGTGGTACTGTTTCTATATTGTTAATGGGTGATGCCATGCAGGTGTGTCAAATAACTGTAGTGAGGAATAAGTCTGGTTTTGTAAAAGTATATATTAAGGTATGCAGGTAAGGACGCCTCAGATGTATTGGAAAGTGCTGTTAGATTATGGTCATCATGAAGTATAACATGTAGCGGAATTAGCTCATTTAAACATGGATCCCCTCCCTCGTCCAAGCGTTTTGCTCTTATCAAATGTGGTCAAGACTTCTTGATTTTTAGATAGCATTTTTTAACACGTCTAGCTCTCCTCTTTCTGTTGATGAAAGGATATGATCAACGGACTCAAGGTTGAATCGGAACAAGAAGGCTCAAATCGGGTCTTCAAATTGCATGTTATGTGTCAGTGATAACCAATGTAATTTGTTTATGAGCCCTTTGCAGTAAACATTTTTAAGCATTGGAAAACAATTGAACATTGGGTTCCCCATAACTTTCAATAAATTAGAATTGCTACTTTTAACTTGAATTTTGAGTTTGAGAATGGAAAGTCTAAAATGTCATAATCCATTTGTGCCTTAGGAGGTGGTAAAGAATTATTACTTGATCCGTTTATTAATTCCCCACAGCAACTCAAAAAATTGATACCAAATCTTACCTCAAAAGAATTGACCGCATTTGTCGTGCACACTTCTTTGTTTTATGACAGACATCAAATATACTCATCATTTTCTGTTGTTTCATTTTTTTAAAGTCATAACTTGAACATTGGGTTTCCCCATAATTTTCAATGAAATAGAATTGCTACTTTTTACTTGAATTTTGAGTTTGACAATGGAAAGTCTAAAATGTCATAATCCATTTGTGCCTTAGGAGGTGATAAAGAATTATTACTTGATCCGTTCATTAATTCCCCACAGCAACTCAAAAATTGTTACCAAATCTTACCTCAAAAGAATTGACCGCATTTGTTGTGCACACTTTTTTAATTTATGACAGACATCAAATATACTCATCATTTTCTGTTGTTTTATTTTATTTAAAGTCATCACCATAAAAATCATATCGCACTCCCTAACCATCCATCCATCCTTATTTTGTTCTGCACAATTTTCATACCATTTTAATTTGTGTCTTACCATCCCTCCATCCTGATTTGCCAAGAAATACACATGTGATCACTGCAGTCATTGTATTGTTAACGTTGCAAGCGCATCTATCTGTTAACTATTGATCTACCTGTTACGATTGGAAAATGTGATCCTTTGTTGTTTTTTCTATATCATTATATGTCCGTACATCTGTTATGTGCTTGTTTTGTTAAAAAAACTTAAACGAATGAACTCAACTTGTGAAAAATAAAAATTGGCCGGAAAAAGAATAAATTAATCATATATTGATACTGACGCATCATTTCTTTCATCCAAATTTCAGCCCGAACCGACAAGTCAACATGATTTTCTCTAGCATAGGGAACACCCCACATATCATCGTAGTCATTTTCATTTGTTGTTGTGTGTGAAATGTTATATGTAGTGTTCCAAACATTTGATCATAATGATTGTGTTTTTCTTGAGCGATGAAATAATTTTTAAAAAATAAGATCACGACTCAGATAAAAAAGAAAGACAGTTGTTGTATTTGTTTGTATAATGTCTTAAGTATGACCACTCGAAATGTGATGGCCTAGTTTCTCAAGGAAAACATCCGAGATATGTCTTATAATGTGTAATGTTATGTATTTGTTATGCAAATATGATCACTCAGAGTATGCAAGATTGGTCTCAAGAGACAACACCGATATTGCATTTGTTTCACCATGAATTGAATCCCAATTGTTTGTGCGTTATGTTATGTCTTGAAAATTATGAGCACATGACCAAAGATAAACATGATTTGCCCCAGAAAAACAAAAAACAAAATATGTGCTATTGGTTTCAACAAGAAACCAGAATGTCTTACGACTGTTGCGTTATTTTTTCTTGCAAATATGAAAACTGAAACAAAGTTGCGTGCATGATTTTCTCAAGAAAAACACCAATGTTCATTTTCGCCAAAAACATGAAAGAAACCATTGTTTGTGTAATGTTTTTGTCTTGTAAATTTTGAGTGGTCAATGTAAAAATGTGTGAATAACTGAACTCGGCCGGAAAAAGAAAACAACAATATTCTGTGAATTTCACGAAGCAAACAAGAAATGCGTTACAAGATTGTCGTTTGATGTTTTGTCTTGCAAACATTTTGAGCTCGAGAACAAAATGTGATTTTTCTTGAATAGAAAATATGTGCTGTTCAACTTCCTGTTATGTTGTGAGTATTATGTCTTGTTGATTCAATTTCAGTTCCGACCTAACCCCGCTTTTTCCACCTTTTTTTCTCTTTGTTCTTCTCCTCCAATCAGATCACACACTTCTTCTGAAAACTGTCTGCGTTACCGTGGTTACCGTGATGTTACCGTCTGCCTGTTCCGTGCTATCGTAGCCCATGGAAAATTTATATGAAAAATAAAGCAAATAAATATATATTTGTGTGTATATATATATAGTATATATATATAACATCTTAGTAGCGTGGCGTCACACTTTTATCCTGTCCGCACTTTTGTTTTTTAAACGTGCCTCTTAATCGTCTGCCACATTTTTTCTCTGTGGCATCGTCATCGTCAATAAACATCACGGTTTTTGTTCACCCCAGCGTCGTATTTTTCTTTTCTCATCGTACATTGTTATAGTACATTGATTGTTGTATTTCAAAGCTACACCCAGCTTATTTTAAAATTGGAAAGTGACCCAAACATGAACTAGAAATAGGTCTGTTTTACGTATATGTCTCATAATACCAAAATATTTAATCTCGGTTTTGACAAGAATTTTCCTGCACAAATCGAGCAGGGATGTTGTGATGTTACTTATCTCACTGTAAATTTGATGTGTGAGAATTTTTGTTGTTCTTTGTAACTTTGTTAATTCTCTATATCTCTCTCTCTAGTGTGGCTTATACTTTACTAACTCTAAAGAAATTTCAATGCACTGCATGTTATTATGATGCTCACAGCAATTCAATGATACCACTATATTATTATAACTATGAAATGTCCATTTTTCTGAATTTTTCCCTCTTATATTTTGTATTCAAAATGTGACTGAAAGATGAATGTTAAGAGTTGGCGTAATTTTAATTTGAACAAATCCAAATCGCATCTTCAAGAAATCTTTTTCAGTAAATTCTTCATGAAATTGGAGCATTTAACCCCTTATTATAAAGGGATTCAAAATGGATACCCTTAACTGATAGGGGGCTAAGTTCTCCAGTATATGTTTGTAAGGAGATTACTGAACTTGGTTGGAATTCGGAGTGTGTGATGATGAATTTACTGGGTATATCCCAAACAAAATGGAGGTATGTGTCTGTTATGGGAGGGAGGAAAAAGTGACCGCTCTATCATTTCACAAAGGTTTTAAGCTTGAAGGCAGTATTCACTATCTATCTATTTATATATTCTATTAATAGAGAGACACAGAGAGGGCGGTATTCAATCAGGCAATTAATGGCCACACTAGATATGTTTATAAGCATGTAATGTAGTCTGCGTATTGTGTGATATACTTATTATTATATAAGATATGGAATGTTTCTATTACGTAACGGACGTCGTAATTGTTGGTTTCTTGCTTTTTTTGAGTTCTCTAGTAGACGTTTTCATTATTCACTAATCGCAAGGTCTCCCTTTTTGATGTTTGTTGTGCGTTGATAAAAACCAACCATGAAAAACTAGGACAAATTGTCAGTATTTTTAAATGAGATGAGCTCGTTTTGATGAGCGTTGTATTTATTTTAAGACTATAAAGCAAAACATTGAATATATTATGTTATTGATTTAAGACTTAAATTTGTAGATTTATTTCCTTCCTATCAGGGTTGTTATATACCTAGGCGTGTATGATTCCTTAGTGGTTAATTTTTTGTATTCCTTTTGTTAGGTTTGTTTGTGTGGTTGAATTTCAACATCACTTTGCTGTGTCAGCCTTGATTCAAATATCAAAAAAAAATTCCAGTCTCTTCTACCAGGCATGGTTACGAGGTTTATCGATAGGCCTAGGCAATGAAGTTCACCTATCACTGTTGCACTCTGGGTATTAATAATAATACCCAGAGATCAAATGCCCAGTATGGTGTATATGAATCATGGAACTGTGCCTGGTTCAGGGGCTAGTCTCTTAGTGAAATGGGCAGATTTGTAACACATTGGTATGACAGGCTGTAAGTTTTACTGTAAGTAGGGAAGGGGGACAATAATGGGACCCAAAGTATCAGTATCACTTGAACAAGTATAATTGTAACTGGAAAAGTACATGACTAGTTAATTCTCGACTAAGAGAATCTTGCTTTGATCAATCAACTATTTATAGTTCGTACAAAGGTAGTATTAAGATATGACAAAACAAAACTCAATAACACTTCAGATCCTGCAGACTAATTAATGTGTTACAATGAACACCCTAGCAAAAAGCACACATAAGGTATATACTGTTTTACATAACAGGTTATTAAATTGTTTGCCGGGGGGGGTATATATTTGGCTATAAACCCAACCATTAAACACATCTGCAGACATTTCAATTCTTTTCATTTCGTAACTGTATTTTGAAGTAGACAAATATCAATGCTAAGATAATACAGGGTGTTTTGTATTTTGAACCAATTTTGGGGGTTATCAGGTCATAGGAAGTAGGAACGGGGGCCATGGTTTTCATTCTGATGTGCATTTGAATCAAATTTTGAGTGTTATTTGCGTGACGTGTCGTTTTTGCCCCACTGTTCTATTTTTTACATGTGTGTGCTCAAATTTAATTACCTTAGGCCAAAAAACCCAAAAACTTTGTCTCAGCACCTTTTGGCTAAAAAGCAATTTGTTTACATAAGAATATTAGCTATGTCCTATGTGATTTTTTCAAATATTAAAGAAATACAAATATGTGTCACCTCTCATAAAAATATAGTCAATAGTTATGCGATACTTCACCTGATTCCAAATTTCACATTTATAAAAAAAAGTTGGCAAGTATCATCGAAACAAACTAGTTAAAACAAAACTTTAAAAAACAAAACAAAAACATCGCTGCTGCGTAGTGCTACGCGCTAAATCTTATTTAAAAGCAAGCAACACAGGCTGCTGGGACAAAGAATTAAATTTGTTTGGCCTTATAAATCCATAGAGATCCAATATTTACATACATGTCAAGGCACCTGGGATACTGTGATGAGGAGTTGAAATCAGAACTATGAGACTATGCGTGTTTGTAATGAATGATGAAAATTGCGTGTTTGCATGCTTGCATAAAAGAATAGGGGGAAAGTCAAAAGCTGTGCAAAATTGTTAGTGCATATTTCAACCATTACAACAGCTTCATAAGAATTTACACCACTAATTTGAAAAAGAAGTGGAATGCTATAAATTAAAAAAGCAGGGCTATCTTTTTTGTTTGTAGGTATATGCTGATCATAGAAAAAAAGTTATTTAAAGGGCCAAAATCAGTATATAACGCATACATAGCGTGAAATTTGGGTTGTTTAACTGACCATGTTATGTTTAATTTTTGATAGTACATCGTGTAGATGTAGCTAGTGATCAAGTGTTACGTTATTATTATTATTTTTAGGGGAGGGGGGTGTAGCGTTAAGCCGTTGGAGTGTTGGGTCAGTGGATTTGGACCCCCTGTGTGTTATTGTATTGAATTCAAGAATAATTATGTAAATGATAACAAAATGAAGTAAAAACCTTTTGTAAAATGCAATCATAGATTGAAATGAAGGCTTGGGCGGCAGAATCTGTTAGGCGTTGCGTAAGCAAGATAATTATTATTATTATAAATTAAGTGTGTTGTTAATAACTTAAAGTATTGTGGAAAATTTACTGTAAGATATGATTGTTTATATACATTGTCGTGTTTCCATACCTGTATGGTGGCAAAAGTTCAATAATTTACATACTGTATATGTCTTGTACAGAACTTGGGCTGTTGAGAAATGTGCTATAAAAATCTTATGATCGTTTTACTGCCAATCTCTCTGTGCACAAAAATATGTAATTAATTCAGTGTTACCAAATCCAGAATTAAGTAGCCCAATTAGTGAATTGTGCTACTTTGTCATTAGTCTTATTAAAACCCTTGGTTTATTAAGTTCTTGAATTGCATTTCACTAGAAATTGGGCTACTTAGGACAGAATCATTTGGCAACACTGATTTTGTTGAACAGTGCCTTCGTCAATGCGTGTACTTGGTTGGCAGTAGCTATAGGTGGTGTTGTAGATATCTAACCACCAAGTAGCTTGTTTCTAGTGTAATCACATACCAGTGATAAAGGTAGCACAATTATGCCACTTGTCACCACAGAGTGGGCTACTTTGTAGGAAACACTAGTTTATTTCTGCTGTATAGCTGTAAGATGGGAAAGGTGGTTTATCTAACTAGACAACTCATGTTGTTGATGACATTTCCTGTATAAAATGGATGTTACTAGTTAAAAGAGTGATCTGATACATAAAATCATTCTAGTTACTTTTAACAACTAGTTCCATCGATTTTTTTACCAAAGCTACGACCTTTTAGTTGTTATTATAAGGATATTACATATAGATCAAGGGGGAAAATCCAGATTTGATCTGTTCCTAGTAATCTCAGACGAGGCAATAAGACGTTAGTCCACCCTACCACACTTCCACTAATGCAGCTATCCCATAATCCCCCGGTGATTGCCATGCCAACTGATCGTTTACCTAGGCGTGTGTAATTGTGTTGTGTATCATACCCCCTTGAGTGTTTGTATTCATGCATACGTTGTCACAAAATCATTGTGTGTGACCACTTGTTTAACTATGTTAATAAATTATTCATGTGTTCACAAATCGTGCGTCCATGTTATTGCTGCCGCAGCGGCGTATAAAACTGTGGTTGTCCTCCGTTGATTAGCGCCTGAATTGTTCTTATTTTATTTTCCTTTTGTATCTTTAGTGTATTGTTTATCACTGTATATGTCACCATTTTAGGGCGTAGATTGTAGAAGAATCATCACTCACTGCCCGCTAAAAATGCAGACATTTATGTTCACTTGCTACGTGTAGTGTGATGTTTTGTTTGGTGAAAGGTCAAAATCCCTGTATTAAGAAAAGTCCCAACCGTAAACGGATGATTGATTCAAAAAATTTGTAAAGAAATAAAACAGATGTGTAGTGTATATTGCGACGACCGTAAAGTGGAAACTTTAATACTTCATTTGTAAAAAATATGTTTAGAATCTTCTAGATTTAAAATCCAAATAAATAATATTACTCAGATCTGTTTATTCACAAAACTTTGTCCAAAATTCCCTACTACCATTATTACGTACATTTCAGTATCAGATTTGTTGTTAATGTAAATAAAACAATGTTTTGATTCATGTAGCCTAGTACTAAGGTGTCAGTTTCAAACCAAAATTAAATGTCGAAAATTGTAAGAGAAAACAAATCAAGAAAACAAAGACCAATTTAAATCAGTTGTAGTTTTGTGTGAAACGTTTTGGCCCTTGATATTTATTTCAAAGCATCAGAATCAATTGATTGCAGTTTGTTATTTAAAAATGTAGATGTAGTTTTGATGGTGTACTGTACATGTGCACAATGTTTGTGCTAGTTAAATTAGAAATTTGTAGCTTGTTATATAAAAAAAATTGTCGGTCTTGTTAAACAGTCCCTGTGCTTAATGATTTCCTGTACGAGGCAACATGTATATATTTTCATTAGGCAGCCATATCCAAAAAAATTCATGCTATTGATGATAAAAAATAACTGAAATTTGTGTTCAAAATTTTAAAAATTATTGTGTGACAGATTTTTCCAGAATATCTCTGTCAAAATCAACAAAGACATTGATGTCTAAATAAATCATTTTTTAAAGTCATTTGTCTTTAATTAAAATTGTGAAATCATTTGAATTGTCCAAATTTGATCCAATGGACCCAGTATTAACCCTTGAGGAAAACCTCAACCTCCCAAAATGTATGGTATTGATTGTAAAACTCAGAGCAGCTGACAATGGTAAAGCTAGGACTTGCCTAAACATGGTCATGTATGTAAGCACTTGTACATGTACATCTATATGTATGTAATGTTGTGTTCTGGTATAAACTTTTTGACTTGTTTAATCCGGTTGTCTCTACGAGCGTAGGTTTTGAGCATAAAAATGACAAAGGAGATCAGCATGGATGAAACAAGATGAAGTGATACCACTGTACTGTAATCTTTTGCACAATTCATAGCTAGCCCCAAATTATAGGGTCTCATGAATATTCACATAGCTAGCTTCAATGATAATTTCATGAATATCTATTTTCAACCCTTAAAAACCATGATTTTGAAGTAAATAGGAATCGTATCGCTCTGTAACTCAGAATATATTTATAATTTATGATCAGAAATGTAAATCTGCAAGAAAATCTACTTTCTAAAAAAAAAACATGGATAGAGGGCACCCCCTGGAAAAGATCACATAATATGCCTTTAAGCATATCAGCAAAAAAGTATTCTGATGGCAACTAAGCATCCTTTAGGCACAATCCTTTTTCAATTTAATTGAATTGAATATCCATTTCTGGTGTGAAAAAGACTGGGGAGGGTGAAAGGATTAACTGGCAATTCACTCCAGACAAATGGTTTTGGTAATCCAAATCTCTCCATCATTCATAACACTGATGCTTCTTGAAACCATAGATACCATACATGCACTGTACTTTCGCATCTGTTTAAGAGACTTGCTCAACAAGCCAAATCTACACGAGTACCCAGTGTCAAAAGTTCAGCTCCTTCTCTCTCTCTCTCGAGTGAATTGTGCACTTTTTCTCTTGCATGTCATCTCTTGCACTGAAAGTCACTTTTACAATCATGTTATTCACTTTGTAAAGATAAGATATCATCAGCCATTGTACTTGTTACTGAATTATATGTAGTCACAATTGTAATGTAAACATCAACTGTCCATTGTTTCATATACATATAAACACATCTTACATAAATATAAACACATGTTACATGTTTGCCCGTGTCGGATTATTAATATTCGCTCGTGACCATTTACGCTGTTATAACAAAAGTTGACCGCCTCCTGTTTTATGCGGCGTTGTATTTATTTGTCGCATAGTTGTTAGTTCATTTTCAGTTAATGATTTTTCTTGTTAATCATTGTATGTTTACCATTCGCTATAATCGTTGCTTAAATTTGTATTATATGTTGCTCTTTATTGTAGTCTGGGTTATGTAAGGACCACAGAGTAGTGAGGGTATTGGATTGCTTGCTAGGTTTTAGGTCTTTATTTACTTGGAGGGTCCCAGTGATGAACCTTGGGGGACACCTGATGTAAAAACTATAATTAATATGGTGATAAAGTGCAAATTAGAATAGGACAAATCTTAGCAAAGAACTTGCTCACTATAATGACCCTTACTATGTGCGGATCCATTTTTAGCTTTCCAAATGGGTGATTTGTGTTAAGAAGAACATGTGGTTAGTCAACTGTATATTCAAATCAGGGGTCATAGACATTTTATCAGGATTTAAAGACCTTATTACCCTCCAGTCACTGCCATCTCTCTCCATCTCTGTGGTCCAAAGGGATGCCTTCTGTACAATGTGCATTGTAGTCATTAAAAAAAACTTTGTCTTCGTGTCATCACAAAACAATGTTTGTTTGTGTCTCTTTGTCTCGTCGTGTACCTTTTTCTTCTTACAGGAGTAATTATTGTCTGATATAAGAAACACGCCCACTGTTGTGGCCCCTTTCCTGTGTCGTCCCCCCACCCCTTCCCAACGTTAGCCCCCTCTCCATCCTATGTGCCGTTTCATATTTGCAATCCAAACCCTGTAGTGGTATGTGACATCGGTAAATCATCATAATATTCTAACAGTGTTGCCATGATATCATATAGAGATATTTTGCCCAACACAATTTGGCTTGATTTGCAACAAATCAATTTTTGTATTCATTCTTGCCTTTATGAGGCTGTGACCGTAATGCATTGATATGGTTAATGTTAATGAACTTTCAAAGCCAAGTTCTGATTGACAAAATATCAGATATCCAAATGATACACATTTCAGGTGTCTTAAGGGGGTGTGGACCCTCAGCAAAGCCTCCGTAAAACTGCCGTAACTTCTTCAATATTCATTTAATCTTTATAAAAGTATACAGTTTTTTGCAGGAAAGGGTTCAATAAATCCAACCGTGATAATGAAATTGACACACATAAAACTAGTGTGACAAAATTTGACAAAATATATTTTGAGTTATCTTTACAGAACCTGAAATGGGTCAAAAAATATGTTTTTATAATTTTCTCCCAAATGGTCAATCATTATCATGGTTGGATTCATTGAACCCTTTTCTGCAAAAAAACTGTATACTTATATAAAGAAAAGATTAAATGAATATTGAAGAAGTAATGGCAGTTTTACGGAGGCTGTTCCTGAGAGTCCACATCCCCCCCCCCCCTTAACACTTTCCACATGGCAGGCATCTGCAGATGACATTCCAAAATTTCACAAAATGTTTGAAAAATGTCAAAATTATTGAATTTTATCACCATATTTGGAATCACCATAAAAAATACATAAAAATAAGTACAGTGATCGGTAATCGGTAATCCTTGAGATTCTGAAAAATTATTTTTACGGTAAAACTAATAGCCGTGTGGAAAATGTTAAAGGCCAAGGGAAGGGTCACAATAGCATCCCCATATCCCCTCCCCATCCAACTCCTTATCCCTACCACATCTACCCCCTGAAAGTTGCAAAAACAGGAAAGTCGACACGATTGCCTCCTTTAATTTCTAACTTATCAGATTGTCACGATTCTGGGCATTAATAATAATAATACATTTTATTATATTTATTTTGGAATATGATAATCAATACTAAAAATCATTAATCTTATTGGTTACATGACTAGTATTGTTGATAATTTCATTAATCAAATTGCAAAAAACAAAACAATAATTATCGAGCATTGATTGAATTTTATAAATAAAGCAATCACTTCCATGTCGAAAAGTTATATCCAGCTAACAATCAAATTGATTTGATTTATAAACTGATCATAACTCGTTGATTTGCAGTATTGCATTGACTACAACAATATCCCCAAATCAATTAAGACCCTATATCTGACATTAGGCGTTGAATTGAGAGTTGTAATATATGGACAAATAGTTTCTTTTTTTGTTTTTCTTATTTTTCCATTTTTTTTTTAAATATGTGGAATAGACCATAATACATATACAGGGTATCCCCTATTGAGTGCAATTACATAGCCAAGGTTTATACATTGATCAGTATTAGATAGACATTGACTTAATAGTTGAACTGGTTATGGTGGCATGGAACTAAACCCATGGTTGGACTCACTTGAGCTTCTGTTTAAGTTGTGAAATATTTATCCAGAGCATTTGGGGGTAAGCAAACCTGATGATTTTTTCAGTTACAGCCAAATGACAGTGCTTTAATTATCATTATCTATAAACTACTTTTTTGTCATCCATCATTTGGAGTCGGAATCCCTTTTTTGTAATATAAATTGGGCTACTTTTGCGCTTCAAATTGGGCTAGGTTTGTGCCTAAAATTGGGCTAGAATTGTGCCTCACATTGGGCTAAGTTTGTGCCTCAAATTGGGCTAGGTTTGTGCCTCAAATCATGTTTGGTCTATACATTTGGCTCCATATGTACTGTAAAAGTGGAACATTTTCACTTTTACAGTACTTCAAATTTGCTATATGATGTAATTTCATATTAGACAGATTTAGGCATGGCTATTTAGTACTGATCATACTATTGTACAGTAATTTAGGGGTGGCATCAACACAAAATCAGTAGTCAGATGCTGGTTAACATACCTATGGTGTTCAGTATTCAATGACTAAAGTGCATCCTCGAGTTTCAAAACAAAAATAAGCTGGCTATCTTACTATATTTGTGGTTATGATGTCACTCTTAAAAAATGCTGACAAATTCTTTTTTACGAGGTATTATAATGTGATCTACAATCAAAACATTGCATGGACACGGCCAGAGAGAAATTCTTCACCGAGTTCACTTGATCTATCAGTTATTGAAGTAACTTTTTTGAGACCTTTCGCATATCGTCAACGTTAACAGCTTTAGGTTTAAAAGTTTTTGATGATGCAATGGGTGATCAAAAGTGTGTCCTATTTATTTGCGTTGATTGCAGCTATTTCTATGTGCAGATATCTCGCTAGATATCACTGATTAGATACAGACAGGATTGCCAGTTTATTTATCATGTTACATATTATATATAAGCTTTAAAAAATAAACACCATTTAAATATGGCAAGTCAGGTTTGAAATAAAGCGATTGCAATCATGCTGCCGGTGGTGGCGCCATTCCAAAGAAACTCTTGCGGTGGCGGAAAATACATATTTTTGAAATATTTATTTGTTGGAGAAAGAGTGTTGTCATATTAGTGATTTTGAAATTGTTATTGATTAATTTAGTGTCATGTTTTTTAGTAAAAAAGGGAGATGAAAGATTGTTTTTGAATAGAAAGCAAGGAGAAGAATTTTAGTAAACAATACAATAGAATAATTGAGATTTGTTTGGTCAACAGTATAATTGTGTGTGAGATTCAGCATTATTATTGAAGAGAGGATCATTAAATAGATGTGAAATTCCAAGCTGTGTTTGTAAGACCGAATTTTACTCTTAATATTGAAAGTTGTTTAACTGATCCTGTGTCCTGAATGACTTATACAAATGATTTTTATAATTTATAAACATATAGTTCCAAAATTAGACCTCACTATAATAAACCATAAAATTCAGAAGTTAGTGTTTTTATAAGACAATTACATTATATTGCATCCTAAATAGAACTTTTCCATAATTGTGATGTAGAAATTATAACTACAATGAAAACACAAGACCCACTTTTATATGATGTTGTTCCAAAATGTTGTTTACAACTCTTGTATGGCGATAAAATATTGTTAGTCTGTCTGTATTTTCGTATAGAGTAATATTTCAGTATTAAAATATTAAGTACCTTTTCGGAGTTAAAAAAAATCCTTTTGATTACAGCACTAGTATCATGTATGTGTTGTCACATGCAAGGCACATGGTTTGAGTGTGTGTGGCACATGTCAAGAATGTGTTCTGCATATGTGAAGGTACATGTACAGCATGTGCTCGCCATGTGCAAGGCACATGTACAACACATGCTTATCATTTGTAGACATGTGTGATACACACACAATGGCACATGTGCCATATTCCCAAAGGTGTAGTACAGACTTCTAAATGTTTTGGTATTGTAAATACAATTGCAATCTTATTAAAAATGAATGGTGGCAGATTTGAAGCAATTATTACAAAAGGCATGCATATGAATCAGGGATTTTCCATTTTGATTTGTGACTAAGGAATACTTGTGACAATTCTTTGTTTCGATATTGGCATTATCATTTATTGCTAGCATATTCCAGGTATATGACCAGGAAGCAAAATTTATATCACACAAAATTGCTGAAAGTCATTTGCGCTGACACTAGTTGCTGAAAGTTTTATTAGCATTTTGTTAAATTTGTAAAAGATAATGTTACGTTATACACATTTTTGTCAGTTTTTAGAATCTTGTTGCACCCCAAAATGAAATTTGAGAATAAGATTGATGAGACTGTCATACTATCATAATTATCAATGCAATTTTGAGTTCTGATAGATGATTTAAACTTTGTTATGGCTTGAATATGGACTTGAATATTGAGGTTTAGTTAGTTATATAATCCTTTCAATTGAGGTCAAGAGACTATCACAATTACATGACAAATTCACCAGGGAACTTCATTTTGTCTTGTCGCTGATGAAAAAATGAGAAATGAAGCGTATCAACTTGCAACTTTTTTCCTTTTATGATTTGTCTTGTCTAAAACTCACTATTTGGCGATACAGTTATGAAATTTGTGTTATTGTAAAAAACTTACACCCAGCACGGAAAGACAAAATCACTGGGACCATACACCACAAAATTATATAAATATTAGATGGGGAAATATCCAATTGTACATTTAATGTTGACCAAAGAAGCATAACCTTTTAGATAAAAAAATCTCAAAAATAAAATAAATATAAGTGTGTGAATGATATAAACAAGTCTTGTAAAGTTTCCCAAAGTAAATGTGGATCTTGTTAAGAAAAATACACATTTTTAAAGCGTTTGTACAGAATCTTAAAGTATGTATTGATGTTTTGAATTATTACTATTATCATTATGATTACTATTATTATTATAAAGTTCCCACAAAGTTGAATTAGAAGTTGACAATACATATAATTCCTGAACCATCTATGAAGTATGGAAGTGTTTCTATACTGATTATAGTCAATCACAGCACTTATGGTTATTTATTGGAAAATCATATGCCACAGACAAAATCATCATGTTGTTAAAATCATTTGTTGTTAAAGCAATCTAGTTTGAGCTAATGTGTTCTGAACCATAATCAAAATGATCGCTATACAAGTGAAGAATCATGATGTGAACCAATAACCAGCAAATGACGAAATCACTTTGACAACTGATACTTTGCATTACTGTACGGGCAATACTTTACTGTAGAAATACTTTACTGTAGAGCATCTTGATTCCAGATGGGACCATTATTATTGCATTATCATTCGTCAGATTAATTAGATTCTGTTCAATATGCAATTATCATTATTTCTTGTGATATCATTTTCATTGATAGATAATCAAATACTGTAAAAGTAGACATTTTTGCAAGGTTTTTATTTTCACGAATTTCGCGAATCAATCCTCATCCGCGAAAATATAAACTCGCGAAAATATTGACTTCCATTGATTTTTGTTCACAAATGTTGAAAATCGCAAAAATAAAAAATCGCGAAATGCCTGTTATGACCATTTTCGTGAAAATATTGACTTTACAGTATAAGTGCTGTATTTACTGGAATCAGAAACAAACCATTTCACATCCAATTATCTAATACTGCCCACTGTCTGAAACAAGTACTACATCCATATTGTCCACATTTCTTATTGGCTTATAAGCTGGGATATGCTAATGAGGCATATCTATCTATTGTTCTTATTGGCTGTTTGACTGTTGCATATTCATTATTTGGATCCTTATCCTGCAGTGTTTGACAATAAAGACTGAAGGTGTTTATGAAATCAATTGGATTGTTGGTTTACTTTATTTCCATTATTAGAGAAATTGGGAGAAAAATAGGAAATATATTATTCTATTTTTAGAATAGTTCAATTTTCTGTTAGGTGTAAGTATTACCATGGCACACAGTTTTACCAAGTACAAGATTGTGCACTTAATTGGGCTACTTTTTTACTTTTTTGTCCTATAACCAAGATATTGGGCTACTTCTGATCATATTCAGCAGATCAAACACTTTTTGTTCCCAAAGTGATGAACTTGGAGGTCAATGGACTTTATGTAACAATATAGAAGCATACAGAATATGTTCAATCACCATTTTGGGATGCTTTTTTAGCAAGATTATTAGGAGATAAAATATTTAAAATGTTTCATTGGGTAAAATTGGGGGTTGGGGATCTTGGTTATTTTTAAAGAACTGTTTGCTATGGTTACATGTCACCTACTGGGAAAACATCTCAGCAAAGCATAAAAAGTTTCTTTGAGAAATGTGTATAATTTGTGACCAGTCGCGTCAAAAAGGACATGTTGTCGGCAAACATATTTTAGAGATAGAGGCCAATATATTTGGTGAAATATAAAGAAAATAATAACAAATTCGGCTTCTTCAAATCATATCTTTTGATTACAAAGTCTGTTTACCTTCAACATGGTATCATTTCAAAGCTTAAATTGTGCTCTTTCAATAACTCAGATTTGATTCGGGCTACCAACATGTCCATTTTGATGTGACGGGTCACATTTAAGGTAGAGAAGTAATGTCACCAAGACAAAACAATGGTAAGTAAGTCTGGAAAAGAGTATGATCATCTCCTCACAACGGGATCCTTTTAAAGGCTTTTGATATATCATTAGATGGCTCAGCTAGCTATGTCTTAACTGAATTGATGGCAAGACACATTGGCAGTGTCTACTTTCACGCTCCAAATGGAATGAGCTTTAAGCTTACTTCACAGCGCACAGATTTATTCTGTGTGCAAATTGATGTCAACATTTCACAGCGCACAGATTTATTCCGTGTACAAATTGATGTCAACATTCCACAGCGCACAGATTTATTCCGTGTGCAAATTGATGTCACAGGTAATACCGACTCATCTTAATGGAACCAGTTTTAAGCTGCTTGGAAGTTACAGGAACCAACGAGACGCATCACTAAATTTGTTTAGAAGAGAAAGGGGAGTGAAGATGCACATAATCAGATTGTGTGCACTATCATTTAAAGCCATGCTGAGAAGAGAGGGACTTGTCTTTTATTATTCACAGATTTGTTCTCTACTACCCCACTTGCCTAGAATATTCGATATTTTTTTAAATCACAGAATTGTTTTGAAATTTCTAGATTTTTTCTGCAACATTTAAGAAATAAGTACTTCATCACGCATAGAAGAGGGGTTTGTCCACTTTCAAAATATACAATGATCAAATCATATACTTCCTCGATAATGTTGTAATATAATGTATTTTCTAAATGTTATACCTTTTTATGTATACATGTATGTTAGTAGTGGAATCTTGTGTAAGGGATGATGCTACAATGGTCTCTGCACAGCTTCTCTGTTTTGTGATCAACATGTGATCAGCACACCACTGTACTTGTGATCACCATGTGATCAACCTAGCAATTCCATGTGATCCACATCTGATTTCCATGTGATCTACTGTGTACCGTTTACTCCTACTGTGTCCTGTGTCACTACTACTGTGTGCATGAACAACACGCCATTCAGGTCTGTCGTATCGTATTTCCTTGTTCTCTCTTATCATTTATTTATTACTCTACTGTCACTCATTAAAAAAGTAGTTACGAACGAACTATGGTTCAATCTGTACTTAGTAGGCATATGGGAATTGTTTCATATTATGATGACTATTTGAAACCTCTCCTACAAAATTAATATACATCAGTCTGGGCCAAATTGTTTGCAGATTTTACACATTTGACATCTTGTGGGTTTAGAGTACTGATCATAAGAATGTTTGTTTGAAATCCTTTGGGTGAAGGGGTTGGTTGATGATTGGAATTAACTACCTGGCTGAATTCAACTGAACACAATATACTGTCTTCTATGTGTTGTTGTACCAAAGCAAATCACTGCAGTCTAATCTCACTGTTACAAAGTTCCTTTATCAAACATTTGGCTCAAGTGATAGATAAACCAATTGCACATGATAAGCATATCACTGCAAGTGTTCATCATATGATAAGCAAATGACTGACATGTGTTCACCATGTGATAACCATATCACTGCAAGTGTTCACCATATGATAAGCAAATGACTGACATGTGTTCACCATGTGATAAGCATATCACTGAAATGTGTTCACCATGTGATAAGCATATCACTGACATGTGTTCACCATGTGAGAAGCATATCACTGACATGTGATCACCATGTGATAAGCATATTACTGACATGTGTTCACCATGTGAGAAGCATATCACTGACATGTGATCACCATGTGATAAGCATATCACTGACATGTGTTCACCATGTGATAAGCATATTACTGACATGTGTTCACCATGTGATAAGCATATCACTGAAATGTGATCACCATGTGATAAGCATATCACTGACATGTGTTCACCATGTGATATGCATGCCATGTTTGAAATCAAAAAACAACAACAACAACAAGGGTTCAATATATGATAGGTGACTATGCTATTAAGATAAAACAAAAGAGGGAGAAATAATGATGAAATATATCTATAACGGTGTTACATGTTATTTCCCCCATTGTTATAAATGTTCATTTCACGGTGATGCGTATTCATTCTGTTTTTCTTTTCGTTTTTTGTATTTTGTCTCTTATCCAGGGAACCCTTCTAACACCACGTACTACATTTGTTGTGCGTGCGTGCGTACACACACGTCACGTCGCATCACATGTGTGCGCTGCGTCATCTATGCAACACCGTCATCGTAGTCGTCAACCGTCGTACGTACGTCTCCCGTCATGTGCCACACGTCTGCCGTTGATTGCACCGTCATATCGTTGAGTTGAGAAAAAGTTTTAGTATTCCTACATGTACGTATTTGATTTACATGTTACCATGAATTTCTCTTTTTGTGTCCTTATTATTGAGGCGATCTGACACAGTTAACTGTAATTTTATTGTTTTGGGTTATTTCTTGTATCGTTAGAATTGTATATAAGATTAATTTGGAAAGACTTGTTTTCATGTTTCTATACAAAGTCGTACTATCTGACATATATGTTACTATCAGACATTTAGTGTTATTTGTTTTTTGGCAGTTATTTTATGTATTATATAAAACAAAACAAAATATGTGCAATATTGATTGAATATCATTACCGGTTTATAGTTCCCGTATAATTTTCCTGGTATAATCCTTCAGTGTTGCACCTTTGCCCTCTGGGCTACTGTGTGATAGTTTTACCTGTTCAAACTTAGGTGTTTTTATTCTGTCTGTACTCCTCTACCAGTCTGCCGTGTTGCCATTTTTGGCACAAGAAGCCCAATTTAACCAAATATGGGGTTAAAAAAAGCCCATATTTGTGGCAATGAAAATAATATTGTTTTCTAAACCATCTAGACAAGAAACAAAAAATGGTTCAAAAACTTGTCGTTCAACTAATATGGCTCTCCTCCATGTTCTTGGCTACTAAGTCAAAGACCTGTCACCGCTGGTTCAAGTTTGCATTATGATTTACTTGTGAGACAAAATGAAATGAACTCATTCCAAATTTGAATGTTTTTAAAAGCATGATATTGGTGATAAGCACTCTCAGGTACAATTTGAATGGTATATTTGATAATTTAAGAAAAACACCATATCAATTCTAGCAATTAGGCGTTTCCATCATAAATTGCACATTTTCAAAATTCAAAGATTCGTCAAAACAACATGTAATGGGACTTTTTCATATTCTTAAGAGTTGTTCTTGAACTCGTCTGAAGCCTTGGTAAGAATATGTAAAAGAATTCCTCTCAAGTTGAGCTTTATGAAGTAGGACCCAGGTTTAAAGTTTTTCATGGGTCATTTTTCTTTAAGATCAATTTATAAATTTTTGAGCATTTTTTTCTCAAGAAGAGTTAAAACTTTAACTTTAATGTAATAGGACCATGATAATTTTTAATTATGTTCCATGGGTTATCAGTAAATGATCATGGACAAATGTGGACTGTCGTGGCAAAAGTGTGCATTTGTCGGTAAAATGCATTTTGAGGTTTTAAAAAATGCATTTTTGAAATATTAGAAAGCCGTATCCAATTTTGAACCACAAAGTTGTCATTTTGAAGCATTCAAAAGCTCTTTGTGTTGGTATTATGATCTCAACTTTTTCTTTGAGAAATGACAACTGCGCCCTTTTGCTACAGCTGTACACAAATAGAAAAGTATACGACTAGCATGTGCATAGCACATGATTGGCACGTGCTATAGCCATGATATACTAATATACTTTACTTGTCATGCGTGTGACTAGCATGCTATAGACTGTTAATGCATGCTTCAAATGGTAGGTACAGATATATCATGTGCATAATGTTCAAGATTTAGTATGCATCCATTACAAGTTAACATGAAGAGTTGAACTGCATAACTGTACCTATTTCTATTGTTTTGATAAAACTGAAAAACTCTTTGGAAAACAACAGAAGCAGGAGAAGGAAATATAAGTGATTTTTAAAAATAACCAGTTATCACTTGCGGATATGAGAAGTATCACATCCTGTTGACATATAACACATCCTGTCAGAAGAGCATCCTAACATGATGTGAAAAGTCACTAATCTAAAGTGATTTCTGGATTTTTAGAAAGAATCACTTGTCAATTTTAATTATAGCAGTTTCCATCAACTTCTTCAGGAAGTAAGAGGATTGGCATGTTCATTTCACATGCTGAGCACATGACGAACACGTGTGCTACACATGTCAAGCACACAACTTGCATATGTATTTCACCTGTTAGGTAAATGGCTAATGCAATGCTACACAACATGTGTAATATAATATTTATATAATATAATATGATATTTCACATATTAAGTGCAAACATGTGCCAACCACATGACCAACATGTGTTTCACATGCCGGGCACATGTCTAGCCTGAGTGTATAAAGGTGTACTAAGAGATGTTTAAGTTGTGTTTTTTTCTTCAAAATTTACTTAATATTAAAGATAATCATTATAATTGGCCATTATTGTTGTTTCTACTCACAAAAAAGCAGCAAAACTTGATTAAAACAATGTGTAAATATGTTGAAATATAATCGCTATTTATTGAAACGTTTTTTTAAAAACGCCCTTCATGTAATATCGTATGTAATTTGAAGCGAAAAAGAAAAATAGCGTAACGCTGTTAACCATAAAATGCTGTTCGAGCCGGGGATGGAATAATTTGAAACAACGTTTTATTGCACAAAGACGGCTGATTTTTCTTAATCCTTACAGTTTTTGTATGTAATACAATTGTAAAAATTGTAGAAAATCTCAATTTTTATCCTAATTGAGGGCACAGCCGTCAACACATCTCTTAGTTCCCCTTTAACATGCCAAGCACATGGGGAGCATGTGTATGTTACTGTTTAACACAAGAGGTACCATGTTCCAATAATAAGCATTGCAAGATCTCAAAAATGTGAAAGTATTTATTCATCATTTTACATCAACCAGCCCTTTTGATGCATTTATATCATAATTATTCTACTCATTTCTTGGCCAATATTCCAGTACAAAGTGTCTCATAAATAATCTACCAAGTTTTCTATCTATCACATTGAGGAGAGATGTTTAAAACAAAATTTGCCTACATTTCTTTCTACTTGTTGTATGTCAAGTTGAGTTGATTACCGGTGACATGTTTAAATCTTTAATGGCACCTAAAAATGTTGATGTTGTGAAGGAAAAAAATTATCAAAAATGTCCTACCCATACCCAAGGTTAATAGTTTGCCGTAACCATGGTTATAGTTGCCGTGTGGTGTATTTTGATCTATTAAAAAGATATATAGTATAGTATCGGTCTAGATGCAGTTGTAGTGTTTCAGTAGTACGAAAAAAATTGTTTTATTTTGTAGTTTATGATGATTTGTTCACATGTTATCCAGTTGTAAAAAAGACATTTACAGAGAGAGTTGTGTGCCTTCCCTTTTTTCCAAGGTCCTCTTTAAATTATTTAAATCCAGTAAATATTGTACATTGTATTTATTGCAACCTATTGTATAAATAACAATAGGTTGCCATGACGTGAAGTTTTACTATGGCGATTTCGTTTGTAGATTTATCTCTGTTTGCCTGTTTGTTAGAAAACCATAAATTTGTAGTGTTTTAATGTAGAGAGAAATTATTTATGATATTGATTTTCTTGTTTATTCTCCTTTTCGAAGGAAATAAATGGGGAGTATACTATATTGTTATTACGTCACATTTAATATACTATTTGCATCACCATGAAAACCTTCCATTCTTATAAATACAAATTTGATCAATCACTTTTTTCAAAAAACAATAATTTATATGCTTATATCGGACATTTTAAAATATGTGCACTTTTTAATGGAAGAAAACAGGACCCAATTGTGCATAATATGTCTAAAATGTTGGCTGTCATGTTATATAATTTTAGATTTCTTACTTAAAACAAATTCTGAATTTGCAGTTTATGTTGAATATGTCACAAAATACAGTGCGGTATGCATGGTCTCTATCTATTTTGTTTTGTTTTGTTTTTTTAAACAAAATTTAGCATCATTTGTTCAATGTTGGTCCTGCTTTCTTCATTCAGTCAGTATTCATTTAAATTATAATAGTGAAGCGCGCTGTATCTGTCTGTTGCTGCATATTTTTACGGGTTCATCATAAATACATTTGATTGTTTCATCAGTTTACGTAGGAAGCAATTGTACCAATCAAACCACCAAAGAGCATTATTATTTAAAATCCATATTTAGTGAATGTGTGGTAGCTTAAATATAAGCAGTAGTTGTTGTTTCTGTGCATGTGTTAATGTAAAGCATTTGGAATGACATGCAAGGCACATTTAGAAATGTATGTCACATGCGAGGTAGATCATATTTGTATCACATGCAAGGCACATGCAGATCATATGTGTCACATGGAGATTCTGTGTGTATCACATGTAAGATGCATGTTTGGCATATATTAAAAAAAATGTGTGCCAAATGCTAAGCACATGTTGAGTATCGATGTGTCTCATGCAAAAATGTGTGCCAAATGCTAAGCACATGTTGAGTATCGATGTGTCTCATGCAATGCAATCATATGTGTCACATGCTAGGCAAATGCAAAGAACACAGTTTATCAGTCACATGTACTTAAATGAAGTTTTATTTCTGAGTGCTTTAAGCTGTTTGCAAAGAGAAAGTGGAACATGCATTTCTGGGGTTCAAGGCACTAAATCCCTTTTAAAACCAATGCTTAAAAAGCAGCATTGTGTAGGATCCTTTACTTACTGTTTTATTAGTTCAAATCAAGTTATTTCACCGTGAATATTAACAACAAAGTTTTTAACAGCTTTACTGCACCCTTGGTCATGTTTACTCAGTAACAGCAGCTGAATTTGTGGCAACATTTTATTTGAAATATATGACTAATAATATGGTCTTATTGTCATAACATAAGTCAATATTTTCTCACCAAATGTTGCTCTTTATAGTCTATAAAAAATATTTGTGTGGCATGATAATGATAGTAAATGTATTTCCTTGTTTTAAGAATAGTATAGTAAAATGATAGTCAATAAGTGTTGTCTGTGAATTTTATGAGAGTCGTTTCTCTGATGCTACAAAGTAGGTAATTTTGTTTCCAAAGTTTTATCATTGCCGTGTACAAAAAAAATTAAGATATTGGTGTGTGTAATGTTTGAAGAAACACCAAGATAGACTGCCCGCTTCATACGTTGCCAAAAAAAATGAATTTTTGCCAATTTTTAGTCGTTGCGTTTCCATGTTCAGTTCTGTCCGTTTAATACTGCTGAGGCATCCGGCTGATTTGTTGTGTTCATTTGAAACCTGTGGATGCAGCAATTTCATCAATGATGGTTCACTGTGTCTATAGCCTAAAGCTGTGTATTTCAAGTCATGGTTTAAAAGCAAGATGCAAATTTGACTGTAATATCATATTATCAGTTTATGATCAGTTTTATGATTATATTGGTTCGCATCAGAAGTTTTCATAATTCAAGGGATGATTTTGAGTACCAAGATGAACTGTATGATGCTTTCTTTGAGCCCATTAGACCATCATTGAAATTGCTTCATCACACAAGTATTTTTAACATTGTCATTTCTTAACCCCCTGAGAACTACCTGCCGAGAGAGATAGATACATCATTTATTGCGCCAATCAGAGACAGTGTTAGAATAGTTGTATCTCTAATAAAGATTGGAGTGAAATATTTTACAAGCTGCATTTTAATTGGCTATTCAAATTAATATATCTTACAATACACCAATCAGAACCACTGTAAGATAGGCCGGTAGTGCCCAGGGGGTTAACATTTGTCGCTGTTCAGCATGCTGCCACCGCATCAAAAGTACCAACAACAAAAAAGCTGATTATGTTTTGTGATGTTTGCTTAAATATAGTTAATTAAATTACACAAAATATGGCAGAATGATTACAAAGTGTGTGAACAAAGATGTTTAAAAAAAGTACTGATTAAAAATTATGGTGTTCTCTGACTATTGGCCAATGTGTTGTATTGAGTTGTTTGCATATAGCATGTTATACTACATAGTGGTATCTGGGAACAGAAACTGGGTGTTATGTAAGGTTGTGTTTAACAAAGGTTTGGTTTTGAGATGCGAAAAATGCTATGGCATGATTTTTGTTTCTAAGACAATTGTGCTTGAGATTGTTTAGAGTGTCCTATGCGATGCACATGATATTTGTGTGTCACATCAAGCACATATATAATTATGTCGTGTGGCATGTGACATGTGATAGTGTGAATCTCATATGATAGATTTGCAGTTAGTAGGTTTATTTTGCGTCACACGTAAGACACATGCACAGAGCATGTAAGACACATGCACAGAGCATGTGTCTCACATGTGTCTCTCATGCACAGAGCATGTAAGACACATGCACAGAGCATGCGTCTTATGTATGGCACATAATATGCATTGCTATTTGACCGTCACTCTGTCATCAGTTGCATGACCACACCATGGTTTGGAATATGAATTGACATATTGTCAGATATAATTAGTTTTTTGTCCATTATTATCTCTTACCTGCACTTATCTTATTCTAAAATTCCAAATTTTCATTATCAAATGCACCAACAATTCTGCTTTGATGTTTCCAATCCTTTTTGGTCATATCCATAATAAAAGTCAAGATCAAAATCTCTGTATGATTATTTAAACCTAGCCTTCCTAAATCCAACTCTTATAAGTCAGGATCATGGTCAGTACTAAAATATCCTTCAAATCCTCCAATACTGTTTTATTTCAATTGCAATGAATAGATGGAAAGGGTATCCCAAGCTTCTCCTGAACTTTAGTTCTGCGATCAGTTAATAATCTACCATGTTTTAGTTTAGTACCCAAGGAAAAATTCTCTGATTGCATAACATTGATAAACATGTCCTGTTTCCCCCCATATCCTTAGCCAACAACATACAATGCTACCTATCACACTACTAGTTTTGTAAGGCAGAATAAAATCAACAAATGTCTTGTCCAATAAGATATTATTCTGTTGCAGATATATCCATAGTTATTGATTTGAATGTTCAGATTGCGTGTGTTTTATGTGAAACATGCACAGAGCAGAAGTAGGATGTTTGTCACATGTAAGGCACATGCAGGACATGTGTCTGTCACATGCAATGTACATGTAGAGCATGTGTGTGTCACATGTAAATTACATGCAGAGCATATGATTGTCATATGCAAGGTACATGTAGAGCATGTGTGTGTCACATGCGAGGTACATGTAGAGCATATGTCCAGCATATGTATGTCATATGCAAGGTACATGCAAGATGACTGTAGAGTTTGGGACTTTAGACCAATGGTAATTGAAAGAAAGACTTGGTACATTTCCGTTTCTATCATTGACTCTCAGTCTTAAAGAATATTTGTCCAAAATGTGTTCAATTAAAAAGGAGACTGAGTGTAATACATTTGCCTATTCACAAAATTAAAAGAATCTTATGGGGCAAAATAATATTTAAATTCAGGTCATAAGTGCATTTATGGCACAGTACAGTACTCATAACAATCAAACCCATTTTTGTAACAGAAATATGGCAGAAGTTCATAATTTTATTTGAAAAGTGTATTCCTGAATGGGTGATATGGATTTACAAGCTTCTGAACAAAATAGGTACATCCCACTAATAGGAATAGGAATTCCATATATCTTAAAAAATGTCAAATATACAAGCAGGTTTTGTTCAGGTTTGTAAACTGGATTTGAGAGGCAAAATGATCAACATTTTTCTTTGTGAACTCCAGATTACAACTGGTTTCTCTAAAACTTTGACTTTGGCACAGTGACAATAATTATGGTTAAATCAAAGTAGGATCTGATAAACTGTAATATTTGATTTATATGTTTTTACATGTGGGCTACATACAAGGTACACATTGAGTATGTGACACAACTTTGGGAGTGTGTGTCATGTGTGTGACCCATGTAATAACATGCGCATATTACATACAAGAAGAACATATTGTAAAACAACTTATTTGCACTAGGAGGTCCAATTTACCAAATTAAATGTTTGGCATATGTGTCACATATAAGGTGAATATTGGGGATGTGTGTGTCACATGCTAGGCACACGTAGCAAATCATTGGGCATTATGTACTGGTTGTACTATGTACTTAGGCTAATCAATTTGCCAGATGCTTTAACATGGTAGATTAATTAATATGAAGGTGGGGTGTACAATGTATGTATAGTCATGTCTATACAGAAAGACAGGTTTACATGTCTCAATGTGATGATATTTGATGTACATTTTTCTATTTTCTTGAGATATTCCCAGATATAAATCAGCAATACACCATCATTATGGAAAAAAATAAGTCTGTGTCATGTGTGTTTCTTTAATTGTGTAAGAGCTAATAATAAATATAAACTTTTCTCTGTGTAGTGAAGTCAGTGTGTGCTCCATTGAGAGACATTGTATTTAAGCACATGTGTGCCGAGATTTATAGATACAGTTTTTGGCATCACACATGCAATATTAAACTGCACTCACTTGAATACCCACTGACTTTGCTGCACAGATGACAAATGTCTAACCTCGGTTATTCGGACTTGATGGGACCAAGCAATGGCCGGATAAGTGAAAAATCTGGATAAGCGAATTGTGTTATTCTGCATTGACTGTCCTGAAGTGCTCAAATTGATACAATAGAAGGGTAGTAAATGAGAGGTAATTTTCTGTATGGGATCATTCAGCCGGATAAAAGATGGTCAGATAACCAAGGTCGGACTGTATACTGTAAAACACTATAATTTTGCGGATATTTTATTTCGCGAATTGAAAATTACTGCTATTTTAGCGAGCATTTAAATTTGCGAATCCGCAAATTTTACTGTTACTTTTAATACAAAATTGTCAATTTTGTGGTATTTAATTTCGCGAATACACAACCCCTGCGAAATTTGCAGAATTAAAATCCTCGTGAAATTAAGTGGTTTTACAGTATATAAATCGGGGGCTCTCAACTGGTGGCCTGTGGGTCAAATACCACCATTCAAACAATGGTGTGCCAGTTAGTTGCTGGCCCGATTTTGAACTTAAACATGAAGGGTCATTCTTAAAATAGTCATATGCCCAAGTTTTAATTACATATAGAAGCACAAGGTGACATGAAATTTGCCCATTGAGTACACAAACTGGCCAGGTGCTTAACCACCTTTGACATTAATTCACTGCATTGTGGGCTATAACATCTAAATGGAACAAATCTTGGGCCTATGATTTTACAGAAACAATATGGGTTTTCTTCCGATATCAAAATATTTTGATGTGGCAATAAAAGCTTAAAGGTGTATTTTCCAATCACTTTTTTGGGCTATGATTTTTTTTCACATGATATTTTAATATCAGAAGAATCCCCATATTTTTCTCATTATGTCTGTGAAGTCTTAGGGGCCAGAAATGTTCCATTTAGCAATTGTGGTGAATTACTGCCAAAGGTGGTTAACCACCAGCCAGTTTGTGTACTACTCATACTCAATGGGCACAATTCTTGTGACCTTGTGCTTCTAAAATTAGAACCATTGGAGTTATGCAATTCAAACTTTAGAATGTGACAATTTGAAGAATGACCTTTCATGTAAAATAGAAAACATCAAGTTGAAAATCGTTCCAGCAATCAGAACATCTACCTTTAAGTGATCGGAACATGCACCTTTAATCAACTCGAACATAGAAAAGAATAAGAAAACCATTTCATTTGGCCTCGTAAGATTTTTTTGTCTTCAAGTTTGTGGCCCTTTATGCCCTTAATCAAAAGTAGTTGAGAATCCCTGATATACAGGGTGTATCAAAATAAAGGAAACTCAAATTGAATCAATGGAGAGTTTTAGATAGAAAGAACAGGATGTTCTCTTTCCAATGACACCTTGACCACAAATGCATTGTCACAGGTGAATGAATAACAATGCATTGTTGGATAGCAGGTGAAGTTTGCACTGTGATAAGTAAGCGACCCTAACCGTTCGTTGTGTGTTATCACAAGGTCAAAATTTACTTTGACCATGGGAAAGTGATTGCAAAAGGCTTTTTTTGAGTGCAACACTCATGATAGGTCTGCTTTTGACCATGGGGAAAGTGATTCCAAAAGGATCTTTGGAGTGTTACACCTGTTAAATAACATCCATGGTTCAACAAATGTGAATGGTGATAGGTCAGCACAAAAGAATGTTTTTTTAGTGTGACAAGTTCGCAAAGCGAAAATCCATTTTTGACCATGGGAAAGTGATTTGAAAGGCTTTTTGGAGTGTTACACCCGTTACATGCACCCGCCCCATAGCGGGTAACTTATGCATCGAGCGGGTGAAGATGCAAAATTGCCTGACCGACTGGCTGGTAAAAATGAAAGTTTAAAAATAAAAGTTTAAGCGAGTTACACTGGCTGGCAGAATTTGTCGGGCAGGTAATTTTGTGAGTTACCTGATAACACCCATGGTTCAACAAATTTGAATGGGAATAAGCCAGTACAAAAGAATGGTTCTGAAAAGTGGCATCTGAGTGACCTCGAAATATGAATGTCAGTGCATAATCCATTTACAGTTGCAACATTTCCACACAAGGGCTCTTATTCTTGACAGACGCAATCCAAATGGAATTACGCCTGTGATATTTTGAAATGATTACTAGATTAAAAATTGCTCATCCTTCAGCAATGAGAGTAGGGCAGTTGCAGCAGAACCATGTAAATTTAGGGGGGACAAGTCCAAATTTTGTTTCATAATGTTGAAACATGTTGGAACAAATTTGCACAAACATTTTCATTTCTTTAACTAAAATGGTCCAGATAAACGTTCTTGTGAGACAAATTGAGCTTATAAAGCTTAGATTATAAAACCTTGAAACTTGCACAAAAATCATCCCTATCATCAGAAAATAAATCACAATGAATCAAGATTTCTTTATAACATCTATAATTTTATTACGGTACTTTGATACAACAATCGTTGTTTATTTGTGAGGGTAGGGTACAACACACCGTTCATAGTACAATATATTTTGGACACGTCCAGTATTTGAACTGATTTGGAAAAAACATAATGCCCATATATTTTTATTTTTGAAGACAAACATGTGGGCTAATATCTAATTTATCGTCCCGTACACTACTACAGCACATTTCACTAGTTATGAGCATGCTCACATTAGTAACGGGATGATAAATATAAGACATTGCCAAATGGTGATGGTCCTTAAATCAAACAAACAAGCAAATTATGTTATACGCTACTTGCACGGTACAGATGGAACCATTGAAAGCGAGGCTCTCCCCTCACCACGCACTATCACGCCACACTGCGTCGTGGTTTCATGCAGGTTTGTGCATCGCGTTATACGGTTGGGCGCGCGCGCTCTTGAGGGGAGAGCCTCGCTTTCATTCCAAAATGGTGATTGCGTGCAAGTAGCGTATTAAGCAAAATGAATCAGAAGTTGCCAATGTTTATTCTGAGATATAACCAAACAAACAAAGGAACACATTTCTTTTGTTTTCTATTTGAAAACACTTCAATTGCTCACATCTTAATTAAGTGTTCCATTAATGGTTTTTTGCTGCATAATGTAATGTTACAAAATATGACCAATACAAGTAGAAAACTAAGAATGCGATATTATCAACGGCGGACTCATTTTGCTTGATCGCATCACAAATCTGTGTTCACTAAATAAGAACTGGTATCATTAATTTATCAAGGTAGGGCCTATTGATTAGAGGCAAAAGTACAAATGATTATTTTTCCAAGCTTATTTCCCAAGTTTGGCAACTATGTGTCCCTATGCATCCTTACAAGGTGTTATGATGCATACAATTTGCAGACAAATAAAAAAGTATGAAAACAACAAATTGATTTTCCCTTGTCCATATGGTTTCATTTGTAAATTTTCTTTCCCAACATATGAGACCTGTCATCACAAAATGAGAGTTAAGTCGGAAAGTTTAATTTTCAGATTTGTCCAGATTCAAAATGCTCAGAAAAAAGCTTTAAAATGATATGCAACATGCCATAATTGCTCAATGTTTTCCCTGTCAAAATTCAAATTGAAGTTGCAAAATGCCTTTGTTTTCTATTGATTTTTGGCATGTTTATTGGACCATATCTCCTAATGCACACTAGCGACTTAACGCTCATTTTGTGGTGACAGGTCTCATATATCAATTAATTAAAAACTACCTGTCAAAGTGAGCATAACTTTCATGAAAAACAAAACATAAAAGAACAGGACCATCTCAAGTTGTCTTTGTTTTAGTACTCATTAATAGTACACATGCAAGTCTTACATGGTACAGATTTAAATGGGTACCAGCATTCTCTGATGCTGAGAAGGTAACAGCCTCACTGTAGAGGTGTAGCGATACACACAGCAAAATCACAAAGTAGTAAATCTGCCCCAATTGCTTTGAAAGAGAAAAATTGGCATTCCGATCCTGTTAACACAGGATCGTCAGCCTTTACCTAGACCCCATACACACTATAAAATCACTTAGTTCAATGAACATTAGTTTATCTTCATTAGAACACACTAACAAATTGCTTCATTAAAACCACTAGATTCAGGGAGGGATATGGATTCGCGAAATTAAATACACGCAAAACTAACAATTTTGCATTGAAAGTAACAGTAAATTTTCCAGATTTGCAAAATTAAATGCCTGCTAAAATAGCAATAATTTTAAATTCACAAAATAAAGTATCCGCAAAATAAAAGTGTTTTACAGTATCTTCAATGAAAGAACCTCTTTTGATCATTGAATGAAGATTAATTTGCTTTACTCAATGAAGGAAAGAGCATACACTATGCACCTTCATTATTTAATCTTAAACAGCTAAGATAGTTTAAGCAATCTCATTGGTTCTCAGAGAAATCGGCCACATTTCGATGAGACAATTGAACACGGGGAGGTGGGGCTTACGTTTTAACAGTGAGTCCAACCTTCACAATGCGTGGTTTGCTCCATAACGCGCACTTCTGCAGTGCGTCTTTGGCTCCTTTCCTGCGTTTATGCCAGCGCCGCGACGCTTCTAATGGTGTACTCATCGCATGGGATTGGATGGAATGTTTGTGGGTTATTCGATCCTAGCAGGGGTTAAGTTGTCAAATGTGGACAATAAAATAAAATGTACTTATTTCTTTGATAAATGTCTTAAGTACGATTGTTTAAGAATGAGAATAAAGGTATTGTTTTTATAGACCGTACCCGTATTATATTGTCTGACACAAATGCGTTGAGTAATATTATTTTATGCGTAGAACAATTCTGCCTGTGATGTCGTTGTTCTACTTAAAATAATACTATCGTCCGTATTTATGTCAGACAATATAACACGGGTCTAAAAACAATACCTTTATTCTCTAAATCTTCATTAACACTTCATTCAATGAAGGGATTTTTGCTAGTGTACACAGGGTCCTAGTCTTATACTGATATATAAAAAAATCAAGGTGATCGGACAAATCAGTTAATATAGTTATTTATACATAAACTCTTTGTATAGATACATAAACATGGAAGATCATCAGAGATGGGATACAATATAGATATTATTCCACACATTGCAACAGATATATATATACAAGCATAGCAACTATAATAATTCATTTATTATAAACACACAATTTTCACCCTTTTTTATCAAAAGCTAAGATTTTCTTAGAAGAAAAATCTTTGTATAGTTTTAAAATGGCACTTTTTCGGGGTTTTTTAAAATTATTTCTCAGCAAGGCTTATCTTAAACTATTATTGTATTTACCTGAATCTGCTTGGGCAATACAGACTCGGCCTGAATAAAACTTTAATGTTGCGTGTTGGTCAAACAGGCGGCAAGCATCCGTTGCTCCGTAGTGCAAACCCTATAGATGAGGTGACATTTGTTGACATTTAGGACGCCCTCTGTTGGTTTTAGACAAAGAGTTCCTATAGTTTACATAGGCCAGATCAGGTTTTCTGACTAGATTGTGAGTCACAGCAAATTGTTATCAAAACTGTCTTTAAACTTGCTTAAAAATGCTATAAGCTATCGCATTTCACAAAAAAAACTAAAACTAAATGAGTTTTACAATTCATTAGAAAGAAATTTCATGTTGTCTTCATTAACTTTACTGTATATTCTGCCTGGAGGGAAACTACAGAGGGTGTCCCATTTGTAAATACATGACATCATAGGTCACCTCATCTATACTACTAATTTAACCAATCGGATACACTGTAAGAATTGATGATCACGCTGAAGGAGGATAATGGAAGAGATTCACAAATTTTGATTTAAAAAAAAGTAGATCAAGCATGATCCAGTGCTTACCTGAAGGGTCTGTTTGCCCATAGAACGGGTGGTTTTTTTCATCGCCTAAAGGTTGACTAAATAATGTAAATCTTTAAGTGCTTATGGCTACCTTGTGTCAAGATTACAGACACTTCAGATGGATAACGATGCCCATTAAGTATACATTTAAAGTAGAGGCAACTTTTTTCGTACATGAGTTAAGTTAAATTAGTTGATTTGTTTAGAAATCATTTTATTCAGTCAATTTTGCTTTATTCCATATTAAAACGGCATACAGTTAATTTAATTCCACTCATGTACGGGGAAAATTCTAGCTGGAGGTAGTGCCCATCACATACTCAAACAAGCTGACATTTGTAGAGAGATTGGCTATTAAACTTGGGAACTTAGGTAAGTTGTGAAAAGACTTTGGCAAGACATTCAGATTAAAGTTGGGTATGCAATCTATCTTCCTTGATATCAGTGCTGCATAAGATTAAATTGATATTAAAGATTAAGCTGCACCTTTTAAGGGATATAAACACTAATGTTACTGCATTACAAATTACAAATAGCTGGATACAAGTTGCTACTATCTGCTATATTTACTAGCTACTATACTGGCTTAAACATGGCAGTTCTCCTAATATTTCTATTTTTCCATTTAGAAAATTCATAGCTTATCCCTTTTCAGGCAAAGTCAAGAACAAAATAGATTACATTTTAATATTGTATTCCAAAAAATTCAAACTAAGATTCAATTGTATGAATTATTCCACCTTGATGTCTTTCTTTTCCCACACCCCTTTTTTGAAATAATTCTGCAGTAAATGTTTTCAAAATGCTCCGATCTGCCATGCTTATCCAGTAAGCTTATAGACATCCATAATCCATGATGAGGTAAAGGTGGGAGTTACTTACACTACAGCTTGTCATCTATACGTCTAGTGATCCTAATCATGGAAGAAAAGGGGGCCACACCTTCCTTTTTCAAAAACCAAACAAATCCTAAAACTGTGATAAATCAATATTTTTTAACATTTTAAACAAATCTATACGTTAGTTTTGTCATTTGGAGTAATATTTGCTTAGTTTAAATATGGCGTTGGTTTTGCAAATGAGGTTTTGGGACCAAAATAGGTAATGAATCAAATGTTGACAAAATCAAAAGTTGAAATAAAACATTTCATTGTCTTTGTCATTTTGTTAAGTTTTTCAAATAACCTCTTCTACATCATGTTCTAGTGATAGCAAGAGTTATATAGCGACATTTGAGGGTTCAATAATAAAATTAACTTATTTCTGACAGAGTTTTACCCTTCATTTTCATAAATTGTTCTATGTTCAAGATTTGTTTTGGTGTTTTTGTTGTCCAAGACTCTTCTTGCAGCTTTAAAGTGAGGCGTATAATGGAGACAAGCTGTAAATAACCTCAATGTTTACCCCATCATGTGGAACGGAAGAACCAATTACAAATAAATGTATATCATGGAATATATATATAAGCTTCAAATTCAAAAACCTATTGCATAGAAATAACTATTTGGCAATCCAACGCAAGGATATGGTGCATTATCATAAAATATTTGGACGGACATAATTGGCTCGGTAAAATCATTCCTCGTACAAGAGGTAAAGTGATCAAAGCATAATCAGTCAGAAGTCAGGAAGATTGAACTGAAGATATTATATTGCAAAACAAAATATCAATATCAATATCTATGGAACATATTGTTAAATTATAGGGATTTATACAATTTATTTATACTCCAACCCGGTAGAAAGCTAACTTATTTCCTATCTGACTTTCAACTGGTTATGCTTGAACACATCTAAGTAATATTTCACATCAAAAGGAATCTTCATCAATAACAAATCATTTAAACTGATTAATCAATATATATATTTGAACCAAATTAATATGTTAGCTTTGTAATTGTAGTGATATTTACTTGTTTACGGATGGATTTGCAAATTGGGGCAGGTTTTTTCCAAGGCCAAAACATGTTACTTGACAAGTTCAGATAAAAAAAATTGTGAGATAGGCTTTTACGACGGGTATTCATAATATAAGTTAAAAGTTTAACGGGTTCGCCGTCGGACGAGTTTTAATCTGTCAAGCTTTCGTCAGGATTAGCTCTGACTTCTTCAGGACCAAATTATTATAATATTTTAATAATTTAATGATTGTTTAAAAACAATCTCTATGTTTTGTTTAATATTATAATAATTTGTTCCTGAAGAAGTCAGAGCTAATCCTGACGAAAGCTTGACAGATTAAAACTCGTCCGACGGCGAATCCGTTAAACTTTTAACTTATATTCAGATAAAAAATTGAATTGTTTTAATGTTTTGTCATTTATTTTCAAATTTGTTAAAATAACCTCTTTGACATTATTTTCCAGTGTAAACAACAGTTATCAAGTAAAATTTTGGGGTTCAATGTTAAACTGCACTCATTTTTTCGAAGTTTGAGATTTGGTTTTCGATAACAAATTTCACCATTCAGCATATCTAACGTCATGGGTTCATGAAATCACAAGACCCATGACTCCGGTCTCACCAGTAATGCCAATTCTAAAGCTTTTTCCCCTAACGACTAATTCATTTTACTATAAATCTGGCCCAATATTTGGCAATATATTAAAGCAGCATATGCATACAAATGATGGACGGATCAATTATTAAGGCACTAACAACCTCATATCAATGCAAAGTTCCTGAACTTTGTAAGACTTACAAATGACACTGTATAATGACCTCTTATTGACATTTGATAAATTTCACATTCCATGTTGAGACTGTTCTTGCTAAGGTTAGCTTAGCATGTGTTGGTGTGTGTATAATATGGTGTGTGTTGTGAATTGTTTTAAGGTCTAGGGTCTGCCAATAAGAAGCTCATAACTTGGTTATATCACAATCGGTAGCCGCAAGATCTTTGTAATTTCAGTAGGATGCTGTTCAAAATAATGCTTGAATAAATGTCATATAAAATATTGCTTGAATACATATTGCTTATTATAAACAAAGCAGCAAACAAGCATTGATATGAGGCTATTTCAATTATAGACTATTAAAGGTTTGTCTCAGTTTATGCGCAACAATATATGATATACTCAACTCAACACAAGAAGAAAGTACTCAGTTTCTGTATGGGATATAACTATGAATCTGATAATCCTTCCACAGTGTAATTTCTATTGTTTGGGATTCCTGATGACTACAATTTGATGCCCCATATAATCCCAAAGACTGTAAATTGTTACAAAATTGACAACATTTATGAAAACTGATGCATTTTTAAAAGTTGCTCAAATATCAGGTACCGTATCTTAGATGCACAAAAACGGGTTTATCCTTCATGTAATTCTGCACAGAATTAGCCTAGCACGAAATCTGTGTTAAACTGTGTTAGAGGATTATACAGCTTTATTCAGTAATAGAGTCTTAACATCAGTCTAGCTCATGAATGAATTACACCAAGGATACACCCAAAAACGCACACAAAATGAATGAGAGGAATATCAATTGCGCAGTTTGCCAGAAAAATGCACATTTCCCGGGAATGGAACTTTGGAAATCTCCCTTTAAGAAGAAATATCCCCTTCCCGGGAACCAGGTTTCTGAATTCCTTATTTTTCCCAGTCATGTGTATTTTTCCAGCCTACGCATGGGTGCAAGTGGGCAATTACTTTCAAATCTTGGCATGTTTGCTAAACAATCAGATTCATAGTTATTACCCGAGTACACTTTTGTGATGAGTTTCTAAGATCTCTGTTATTTATCAATTAACTCAATGTTAAGCCTCTGCGTGACATCGATTTACAAAGCTATGTGCCCTATCATCCGCAATAATGATAAGTACATTTCACACATAACATCTTATTTGGTACTATTTTGGTGGTGTAATTATCAAACATCTGAGTAAAACAGTTTATCACTAATGTTAAGCCACTGTCAGAAAGTTATTGGTAATATCAAATAAGAACAACATGTGCCCATGGAAGCCAAATTATTACATCATTTAAAGGTAGATGTTCCGATTTTCAACTTGAAGTTTTCTATTCTACATGAAAGGTCATCCTTAAAAAAGTCGTGTTCCAAAGTTTGAGTTGCATAGCTCTAATGGTTCTTATTTTAGACGCAGAAGATGCTGTGAACTGTACCCATTGAGTAGTACACAAACTATATCGGTGGTTACCACCATTCGCGGTAATTCGACGTTATTTCATCGATTTCTCCGTAATTATACCGATTTAGGCCGTCAAATTTCAGTATGATGATGAGAAAAATACGAGCTTTCATATGATATGAAAATCTCCGTATGTTTGAAATAATTCTGTGTTACGAAAATGTGATCGGGTCATCTACCTTTAAACACCTTGGGATATGGTACATGCTTAGCCTCATTCAAGCATGCAATCACTGCCCCAACCCCACCTCTCCTTATTGCTAAGATATTTTGACAACAATTTAAGTTATCAAATTTCACCTGTAGAAAGAGTGAGTGTACCAGCAGTGTTACCAAAATGTACACTAAAATAGCCCTACTGATTGGTCCTTCTTTATTTCTCGTCCAACAGATTCCAATGACATTAGATATCACAAGAGTGGCTCAAGGTGTAGCTTGATAAGAAAAAGGGCATTGTTTAGGTGGTTTATTTGGGCCATTTTATTGGAAGTCTTGGTAATACTGCTCATCCGAGGTAATGCTGAAAGTCAAAAGGGTACAAGTTGTTTTGTGGAAACTTTAAAATATTTGACTCTGATACCAATACATTCCCAATAAAGACATTCCAAGGTACTAAATAAGTTGATAAATGAACCAACCACCTTCTGATGAATGGCCATGTTTCAATCATCTCAGATAGGCGATGAAAAACAACTTGGTTCTATGGGCCCGGCCGGCTCACCCATTTTTTATATTTTTTTGTTTTTACCGTCACCTTACCCTGGTAAATTGTTGACTGTCTTGATGCTGGGTGCCATTAACAGAGCTGAAAGATTTACCTATTCATTTTCTTTTCCTTAAAAGTGTGCACACCCATATATTGGTCTATTTCATATCAGCTTTTCAGTATCCACGAAACAACTTGTATTACAATCATAACCCTTAATGGCAAAACACTTCCAAATGTTCAACATTACCAATATTTCCTTGTTATCTAGATTAATTCCACTCATTGTTAATATCTGCCCTCAGTGCTTGGCCCTGTCACATATCTTGAGACATCTTTTGTGTTTGGATGTAATCATAACCCAACACAGCACCATGTTTAATTGACTTTATCACGTGGCATGATTCAAACCCATATATGGCATCAATTTCTCATTGAAACAACTTCAATTTTACACCTCACTTGATTTCTTCATTTCTCTCCTGTACAATCCTTTCTCTCCTGTACATTAATCGAGTCCCATCCCTCCTCAAATTGCTCAACTAGCAGCAGGAGGTTTCTTTTTACTCCTCAGCGATGAGGGTCCAGTCATTGGGCCTCCCCCTTTAGGTGATCTTGGCTTCCCAGTTTGAGATGAAGTCTTGGTAGCAGCTCCGACCTTCAGTGATGAGACTTTAGGTACTTGACTGGGCCTGTTTGGACTTGATGACTGTGTTTTATCGCGTGATTTCGTCGCTGTTGCTCTCGATGAAGCGCCAGTGTTCGTTGACGCTCCCCGAATCTTTGAAAGACTATTTGATGACTGGAATCATAAAGTGGAAAGAAGATGTAAAAGGTAGGGTGAGTAAAAATTATATTTATTTTATCCACATATCCACCATATAGTGGACACAGATTGAACAAATTTATTCAACCATATATGTGACGTGATCAAGCAAAATGAGTCACAGGTCGGCAGTTTTGAATTTTGCTATTTGTCCACCATTCAAAGGCAGGTGAAAAATGCTACAGTATGGTCCAAACCCCACTAAAATCAAACTTCTAGTTTAAAGTTACAAACAGTTTACCAACTGAGAAAACAATGTAAAACATAAGAATTTGTCACTTCTTTTGACCTATAACTCAAAATCAATATTCCCGAAATACGACTCATTCCGCTTGATCGCGTCACATATGACAACACACCATCTTTTTTAACAGTGGGAAATGTTTTGGATATATCAGTATTTTATTGTCAATGTATAATAGGTATCTCAACCCGGGGCACTTACTCATTCATGTACAGTATTCAGGGATGTGCCACTTTAAAAGACCTAGATTTGTTTATATTAGGCCAAATTAAATTAATTGTTTGTCTCAAAGCTCCTCTCCTGTTGTAAAACTAATGCGGAATGCGGGTTTTTTTAATGTATTTTGTTGTTGTTTTTTTAAATATAAAATATTGAAATCCTTGTAAAAGTGAACTTTTGTATTTAAGATGATGTGATCAATGAAAATCTGAAAAATCTGTGAAATTTTGGGATTTTTTTTTTTTTTTGAAAAAAAAAGAAGAAAAAAAAGAAGTTTTTTTCAGATTTTGTTTTTCTAATGCGCATCAATAAACTAACACGCGCGGGAGCTTTGAGACAAACAATTAATTTAATTTGGCCTTACCAGAATTAGTAAGCTATCAAAGTCTAGTGCAAAGACTTCTATATTGTATAGTTATATATATAGGGAGCACAACACCAAGACACTCTCCATAGACTTTACATGTTAGGAAAGGCTTACTTAAATGGCTCTAGTTTCTATGTGTGCACGTTTTGGTCAATGAAATTTTGATGTTTTACTGATAAGGGTAATCTACAACATATCTGAATATGAACCCAACATTACAACACACTTTTTTTGGTATAAACCGCCGCATAACAATGTAGTGATATGCCTATCTAAATTCGCCCCGGTCTGGATATACACATCTTGTGTAAATCGGTTGCTGAAATTAAAATTGACCTCAAATCACCCAGTTTAAATGTCAGAACATCAAGAACACATTTCAAACACAACATATAAATAAAAAATTACATCATAAGCCGTAAAAGAATTCATGAATTTCTTCTCTCTTTTCTGCCAAATAGGAACTATTGTTGTACTCAATTCTGACCGAAAGTGAGACACGAGACCTATTTAGTGGTGTGCTTCCTATAGCTTTATTCTGTAATATACACATAGACTATGTGCTAACCTACTTCTTTTGTAGGATTAAAATCACTACCTCGGCACTGACATCCTAGTCTAGTGGTTATGACATTCGCTTTGGGACCTGAGTTTCGAACCCCAGTATCATCAGATTTTATGTAAAAGATTTGCTTTCAATTCTTTTTCTCAAATTGGGACTAAGTTTTTAAGTGGGAAGATTTGTGATATAGCTTACTCATAGGGAACACACAAATCCTTGGTACAAGTTTGGAACTAGACTCGATCCTCATGTCTTCCCTATTTTACACACGACCTTGCGAGGGTGCTCAAATGTGAAGACTGGAAAAATACACTTCCAAAAGTGTGCGCTGATAAACTGCTGAATATACATGAGCGTATTCACGCACCAGTCACATCATAGCGCGCCGGTAGTTTCATGCTGTGTAACACCGCGTGACGCGATAGGCGCACAATATGCCAACCCGTGTGGCGCAGCCTGACGATCGTTCAATGCACTGTCTTTGAATTGGACCAATCATGTGGTATTTCAGTTGTTGCTGTGTACGAATGCGCATGCTCGGAATTGGTATGCATATTCATATATGCTAAGTTCACAAGGAATTCCACGTGAAAACCGCACACTTTTTGGACATACTATTTTCCCAGTCAATCTTTTTGGTCCGCCATTTTTAAAGATGGCGGCCATATAGAGGGACACAGGGACCCAGTCTAGTTTTGAACCTGGAGGATGGGTTCCATTTTCAAAAATTACATACACCCCCACCACAAAAAAGGGTCTCAAAACTGCTGCAGAAGGTCTCAAAGCTGCTGCAGCACATTCCTGCTGAAGAACCTCAGAACCTCCTCTCCCATCTCTGACTTGGGAGGTTTTTTCTCTCCTAGCATAGGCCATGAACTTGTGCACAGCTTAGACAATGGCCATGGAATGCACAGCTTAGTACTCATATATATAATATGGAAGAGATAAAACCATACCTCTTGTAATTTTTCTGGTTAAATTCTGTGATTAACATGTACAGATTCCTGCTATTAATAGTTAAATACACAGTGAAATCACGGACTCAAGAAAGTCAAACGAATATGTTTAAAGTACAGTCATCAAAAAAAGTAACTATACAGGTAATAAATGTGCTTTTAACTCTAAAAATATATATCCTACCTAGAAATATTAAATCATAAAGTTGTTGAGAAATTTATCTTCTTTAATATGAGATATTGCACGCTAGGATCGGTTGAATATTTAAGAAGCGACAATCCAAAGTGTAAGGTAAAGTCACAATTTCAAATTCACATTTTACATTTCAACACGGGGGAGAGAATGACATGGAGCGTGTGTGTGGCGTATTGATACATCGGAACAATACGGCAGACTGTCCAACCTGCGCATGCATCCCCCAATAGCACTACCGGTAATCGATAAGGTACCCGTAGATTGGTCCGCGTGTAGCAAATAAAAATGTGAAAATGAAAATCGGACTTCTCCTTACATTTTTGAGTGCCACTCCCTTAATAATCACCCGATCCTAGCGTGCAATATCTCATATTAAAGAAGACAATTTTTTCAACAACTTTATAGTTTAATATTTTTAGGTAGGATATATATTTTAAGAGTTAGAAGCCATTTTATTACCTGTATAGTTACTTTTTTTGATGACTGTATAACACTTACATGTGATTTTGGTATTGTTTTGACACCAGGTTTCTTGCCTGTAGTACTACCATCACTAGATTTCTTTTGCACTGTCCCGCTTACACCATTACTACTACTGCTGCTATCTTTGCTAGCCTGCAGAATACAATTACAATGTATTATTTAATTGGTTAATTCATGGTAGCAATTCTAATTAACAGTGACAAAAACTGTACTACAAGATAGATCAGATATGGGAGTCTTTGCAATTCCGACCGCTTGAAGATATGCATAAATTGGACAATTGTTAGCCATTAGGCATTGTTAGCCATTACTGGATTGATTGTCCCTGATAGGTGACATCCTAAATTTGGCATTGGTAAGTTTTTAGGACTAACTATAAAAATCTCAATCAAAATTCAGTTCTTAAGGCCTCACTTTTAGAAGAAGAAAATCCAAATCCCTATTTGGACAAGATTCAGTAACCAATTGTTACATTTGGCCTCAAACTGTACCTATTCCAACCCTACCTTTGATTTAAGACTCCTACTCTCATCCTCCGCATCTTTGCCCAACTCCCCCACACTGTCCACCGCATCTATGCCCTTATCCTTCTGTACATTAGCATTGTCATCTACCAGTTCTCCATTCTCTTCCAGTTTAAGCTCATCCTTCCACTGCTTCATCATCTCCAAGACGTTGGTGGGTCCGGAATGCTCCGACTTGATCCCTGTAATCCATGGGTGGTCCATGAGTTCACTGGCGGTGAGTCGGTGGGCAGGGTTGACTTTCAGTAGACACATTATGACATTCTTAGCTGTGATATAAAGATGGATAGCATGTATTTCATCAAGAAAAATCCTTAGATTTATTAGTTTTTGTCCGTGTATCATCGGTAAATATAACACATCTTGCTTGTACTCAAAAGCACTATGTTAAAAAATATAAGAATGAAAAATAAAAATTCAAAGTATAGGTATTATATAGAATATACACTCTGCCCATTTGGCACTATATTGAAAAGATAGTCTGACCATGAATTCTGACTATGAATTATTGTCAATAAGAATGAAAAATTTCTATGTTCATGAAGATTATTCCCAAAAACAGGTTGTGTCAGGCCCACCAATAACTAAGTTGAGTATCCCCTCTAGACAGGGTTCCATAGGTTCATTATTGGTGCTGTGTATCATGTGTATAAATGACAGACCAAGACAAGGGACTGGAAGAAGAAAAAAGAATATCCAAAAGATGTGCTCATTGATGTGAAACAGCACAACCACTGCACATGTGCTCCGTATCATATATCGCATTATGTATCAAATTCCACTTCTAACACATAAATGTCTTCATGATACAGCACCAATCTATCTATCGGCAAGAATTTATCAGGCAATATACACCTTCCCGCAATCTTCCCTCTTCAACATAATCAAGCCTTACTTGCTCTTCTATGTTAAAGCAATCAGATCAACATTCTTTCTGTGTCTGCTACTATGGAATAATTTGCTACTTCATGTGAAGAACTCTGAGACTCATAATCATTTCAAGAAATCCTTCAACACTCATTTGTTGTTCACAATGGCTTTCTAAAATTTGTTTTTGAATGTATCTAAATTTGTTTCTGTATTGCTGTTTCTATGTTTAACTGCTTAGGGATCTTGATGTTAGGTGCTATATAAATATGGTTTTATAATAATAATTATTATTATGTGCCCAACTAAAATCTTTAAACCTGATTGGCTAGGTCAAATTTTAGTGCTTGAGGAATAAATCCATTTGCAATGTGCTGTATAAGCCATCATGCCCAATCATGTCACATCACCACATAAGACAACTGGCAGGTGCATAATCTTGAGCATTTACAAGGTTATAATAAGCACATTTTTAGACATTTATATTTTTCAGTTTCATAATGAACACCCTCACAGGGGCCGTGTGTAAAAGTGAAGATGGGTAGGGTTTCAATATAATACTCCCTCCTACAACAACTTATTTCTTGACTATTTGTGTACAGCCGCAGCAAAAGGGAGCAGATGTCTCTCAAAAGAAAGAAAAGTTGAGATCTTAATACCAACAAAAGGAGCTTTTTGAATGCTTCAAAATGACACCTTTGTGTATAAGATTGGATACTGCTTTCTGATTTTATGAAGAAAACTTATGGTAAAATTGTCTTTATTTTCTTTGTTTTACCATGCCTAATTCCATCGATATCTCAAAATGCATTTTATGGACGACTGCACCCTTTTGCCGTGACAGTACACATTTAGTCCAACTATAAATCCTGATATCTTACCTTCATCATTAATACTAAACCATACCGGGGCAGAGAAGTCCAATCTACCGGCCCTTATTGCATCATATAAACTATCTTCATCATGCCCAACAAATGGAGGAGTGCCACTTAATCTAAAAGAAAGCAAAGTTTAATGTTTTTCAGTGGAGGTGTGGATTCAGCAGAGACCAGTCTATAACGTCAGCCTGCTTCAATAATTGCCCAACTCATTTTTTCTAGTTTTTAGAAAACAACAAAAATATGAAAAGTGAGTTAGGCAATTATCGAAGCAGGCAGACGATATGTTGAATAGCACCATGAATAGTGCAGGTGAATTCCAACAGGAGCAGTAACTGTTGGATAGAATTAGGTTCGAGATATACCTTTAAGTGAAATGCGGCTTGCTACAGGCCTAATATGAGTTAAATTGACCCATTTTACATCATTACAATCTGCCTAACTCACAATGCTCTCTTAGGCAAAATTGAAATTGTGCATTTATTAACACTTTTAATTGGTCAATGACTTAGGTATTATTACAGCATGTGTATAATGTAATGAAGTCATGATTAATGCAAAAAGCTCAATTTCGCTGAAAAGTAAGTCAGACAATTATCGAAGCAGGCTAACGATATGTCATTCCAGCTGAAGTCCCTAGATCTAACCTATAGGCCTATAATAGTCAGTCATGTATAAATTCCCATTCTGTATCGCCAATGTTCTCCCCTCACAACATTCCAGAAAGCAGGATGATAGCCATTTAGTCACGTGTGATTGGCACTACCTCTTTGACATTACCATAATTGTATAATAAGTGCTATATTCAGTTGAAATCAAATTAATATTGTTTGTATGTACAGACATACCGATGCATGGAAAAGTATAATTAATTAATTAATATAAAGGACATGTTTGAGGAGGTCCCGCTCTAATTGGGGAAATGCAAATTCTTGCTACGGTGGAGATGGTGGCAATTATGTGCTTAAACTTAAAGAGAGTTATATGAGTATTGAGGATGTTTTCTTGGAGATCAAGCATCAACTTGGCAAAAGAATGCAAATTCATATATAATGGGAACAATAAGATGAGTATTTCACATAAAATTGATAGAATATGTTGACTTACAACATATACATGATGACCCCTAGACTCCATACATCACATGTCTGGCTGTAACCTTGGTTATCTATTACTTCAGGGGCTGAGGAAATAAACAAAATATAACTCCATGCTTATCGTTTGTAATGGCTCAAAGTTATAGGCGGGTGAGATTATGTCTGTGGTTAATCGACCATTGTTTTGGTGAGGATCTGACTTGGTCTGAAGACTGAAATTGGATTCATGATTGAAAAACCATCTCATGCACAGCAAGTAGACGACTGTGTCCCTATAAAAGCCTTGGGAGGGTAAGGAGACGTGTGTCTGGTAAACCAAGAATGATGATGGGACAGTGTAATATGGTAGGACTCTGTATACTCTGTTCTATTCATCTACCGCAGGTGCAGCAATTATCCTGCTTCTGATTCAAAGTGATTTTAATGCACTGATGTATGTGCCCAAACAATAAATGCCAATTCCTGGCACTACAATGTTAGAAAAAAGTGTTCAAACACTTTGTAGGTGTAATGTAAAGTGTTCCCCCTTCCCCCTGATCAATGTTGAATCCCACAATTTGTCCATCATCAGCACAGGGTATCGTAACATTGATCGGTGGGGAAGGGGGAGGGATATGAGTAAGGGGATACTTCAGGCTACGAGAAACAAGTTTCGATTTTCATGTGACTCAAATAGCGTGCCTGTTATGGTCCAATAAGCATAGCAATTAGGGTCAGTGTTCGAACACCTTTTTTCTATGATTGTAGCTTGTAAATGCTGCCTCTATTACTGGGTTGGCATATGCTGTGATGTCACTACAAAGAGGTAGATGAACCGAGCATAGACCTTGTCACCTCTTGTTGATCAACAATGTGAAGTGCCAGGTTCCATTCCATGCATGTGGGAACATGCATTAATTGTTGCATTGACTGCTGTTGTTACAGATGATTGGTTTGGTTTAGTGTATAATAATGGACAACCCCTTCAAATGCACGCCCATACCGGCAGCAAGCTTTTGTTTGGCAGGCAATTTGTGTGCACACCAGCAGACAAGCTTACGTTTGCTTGGCTGCTGTGATGTCACAGGTGAAATCATCTATAATAATATGAGCAGGTACTATATGCCCCATCTTCTACAGAAGATCACAAAAATGAAAGTTTATCATCCTTCTCGGTTCCAGGATTGGCTGGATAACTTTAGGTGTTAATTTAAACAGGGATGGCAACATGCTCAAAGCTATGATATCACCAACTTTGTGAGAATGTTGTTGGCCACATTTATGCCAGACTTACCCATATATATAGGAGTACCGCACATTGTCTGCATCATGGCATCACTACACTTACCCATATATACATAGGAGTACCACACATTTTCTGCATCATGGCATACTACACTTACCCATATACATAGGAGTACCACACATTGTCTGCATCATGGCATCACTACCTACACCTCCCTTCATCACAGACAACCCAAAGTCAGATACCTGAAATGGATTTAGACATGAAAAATGTAGTATGAAGTCACACTGGTAAGGGCTAACATCCAAACACTTTTCTTCATTAATTATAACACCATTTCATCTCAATGATGTCAGTAAAACACACAACCGTCCTTAATTATGTATGTGTGCGAGACACTCCCAATCACAATTCTTTTTTAAGTCCGTACAAAATAATAGGAATGTCAATCAAATGTGTTTCCCTTTCCACCCCTATGAAGGGTCTTAAGGGGGTCTCACTCCTCTTGTGTGTGGTAAGTTGTGAGGGAAGGTATAACAAATACAATCTTGTCCAGGTTCCACACAAGAAAAGAATTACAGGAATTTGAATGTCTCACCTATAGATGCATTTCTAATACTTCGATACCAATTAGTTTTATTGGCTCAGGTGTTAGAATACCCAAACAACTACTAAACAAGAGATTCCACAATCAATTCCAGATCAAGGAAACACATTTTTCATTTCTTGACCACCATTTGTAAAATGTCAATTATTGCCATCCATTACACCTCATTAAACAAAAACAACAAACTTTGAAAGAAAGAAAAAATGTTTTACTTACTTTAATATTGAGTTGATCTTCGGGATGCTCTGGATCTTCACTTACAAGTATATTATCTAGCTTCAGGTCTCTATGTACAATATCTGTAAAGGAGAAGGCAAAGATCACAAAAAAGGTCTAAAGTTATAGAATACTCCTGCTAATCTAATGTTCATTCACATGATTGGAATACTGGACTAACAAGCTGAGCAGCTTCAAATGACCAGCCTGACAAGTCATCCTCACTGATGCCAGATTGGAATACTGGATTAACAAGTTGAGCAGCTTCACATGACCAGCCTGACAAGTCATCCTCACTGATGCCAGATGTTGCTTGATGTGATCAGTTGAAATATTGAACAGGGAAATAGTGTCCTTAGGTGCCAACTATGCATCAAGTATTTGACAGAATAAAGTGCATTGCTTGATTATAACAAGGTGCTTTATTCTACCGTATAATCGGGGCATGCCTGGGATCCAAAGTACACTTTATCCTTGAACAGCATAACAGGCTAGTCCAGTGTTTAGAATGATAACATATGTGACGTGTTCTACCGAAACCAGACGGAATTGGGCAGAGCTCCAAACTGAGAAATAGCCCAAAACATGATTGGGGGTGATTTTTGGGGGAATTTGAGTTTCTGGTAAATAATTAATCTTCAGAGTGTTTATAACAATATTGTGAAAGATTCAGATTAAAAATTCATCCTAAATGTATGTTTCAGTGATTTAAAAAAATCCTAGTTCTATTAAAAAGCCTAGTTCTAGTTACTTTAAAGGGCGATATCTCAGTTTGGAGTTTTCATAAAGACTATAAAAGACGAACTTGAAAATGATGTAACTCCGCTTTGGGAAGTCCGATTAAAAAGAGAGAGGTACCACTGTAAAGCTGGAGATCTCTAGTTTAATAATCAATTACTAACTCAATTTTGATATCTTGCCCAATTGTGTCTGGTTTTGGTAGAACACGTCACATATTCTCTTTAAATTTCACCTATTCTTGAGAAAATAGACAGAACTAGGTGGGGGTCAAATTGAGTTTTTGATATTAAATGAACTAAGAATATCTACTACTCCTGCTTCCACGCAGTCATTACTTACCACTTTTATGCATGTATGCTACAGTCTCTGCTAGCCTCGTTATCAGTGTATGCGTTTCTCTTTCGTTAAATATCTGTTTCTCTTGAAACAATGCACTGAGCTCACCACCACTGCACAATTCCATCACTAAAAACATCCTCTGAAAAAAATCGAACAATATCTCATCACATTGTGTTATGCATACAATTTTCGTTAGCAATACATTTGTATCAATTGTATCACTTAGATGAGTGCTTTTAAAAGCATTGCCATATAGACTAAATCTATTTTTAAATGGTTTCATTCATTCTCTATATGCTGGTATCACATTTATCACACCATGTTTGCAGCCACTTCTAACATTTACACGGATTGGGCAAGAAGAGGTCTATTCAGTGTCTATCATAGATCTAGTCCTTCTTTACTGTGTAAGCTTCAGTGTCTATCATAGATCTAGTCCTTCTTTACTGTGTAAGCTTCAGTGTCTATCATAGATCTATTCCTTCTTTACTGTGTAAGCTTCAGTGTCTATCATAGAGATAGTCCTTCTTTACTGTGTAAGCTTCAGTGTCTATCATAGATCTAGTCCTTCTTTACTGTGTAAGCTTCAGTGTCTATCATAGATCTAGTCCTTCTTTACTGTGTAAGCTTCAGTGTCTATCATAGATCTAGTCCTTCTTTACTGTGTAAGCTTCAGTGTCTATCATAGAGATAGTCCTTCTTTACTGTGTAAGCTTCAGTGTCTATCATAGAGATAGTCCTTCTTTACTGTGTAAGCTTCAGTGTTTATCATAGAGATAGTCCTTCTTTACTGTGTAAGCTTCAGTGTCTATCATAGAGATAGTCCTTCTTTACTGTGTAAGCTTCAGTGTCTATCATAGAGATAGTCCTTCTTTACTGTGTAAGTTTCAGTGTCTATCATAGATCTAGTCCTTCTTTACTGTGTAAGTTTCAGTGTCTATCATAGATCTAGTCCTTCTCTACTGTGTAAGCTTCAGTGTCTATCATAGATCTAGTCCTTCTCTACTGTGTAAGCTTCAGTGTCTATCATAGATCTAGTCCTTCTTTACTGTGTAAGCTTCAGTGTCTATCATAGAGATAGTCCTTCTTTACTGTGTAAGCTTCAGTGTTTATCATCGAGATAGTCCTTCTTTACTGTGTAAGCTTCAGTGTCTATCATAGATCTAGTCCTTCTTTACTGTGTAAGCTTCAGTGTCTATCATATAATTAGTCCTTCTCTACTGTGTAAGCTTCAGTGTCTATCATAGATCTAGTCCTTCTCTACTGTGTAAGCTTCAGTGTCTATCATAGAGATAGTCCTTCTTTACTGTGTAAGCTTCAGTGTCTATCATAGAGATAGTCCTTCTTTACTGTGTAAGCTTCAGTGTTTATCATAGAGATAGTCCTTCTTTACTGTGTAAGCTTCAGTGTCTATCATAGAGATAGTCCTTTACTGTGTAAGCTTCAGTGTCTATCATAGAGATAGTCCTTCTTTACTGTAAGTTTCAGTGTCTATCATAGAGATAGTCCTTCTTTACTGTGTAAGCTTCAGTGTCTATCATAGAGATAGTCCTTCTTTACTGTGTAAGCTTCAGTGTCTATCATAGAGATAGTCCTTCTTTACTGTGTAAGCTTCAGTGTCTATCATAGAGATAGTCCTTCTTTACTGTGTAAGCTTCAGTGTTTATCATAGAGATAGTCCTTCTTTACTGTGTAAGCTTCAGTGTCTATCATAGAGATAGTCCTTCTTTACTGTGTAAGCTTCAGTGTCTATCATAGAGATAGTCCTTCTTTACTGTGTAAGTTTCAGGTCTATCATAGATCTAGTCCTTCTTTACTGTGTAAGCTTCAGTGTCTATCATAGAGATAGTCCTTCTTTACTGTGTAAGCTTCAGTGCCTATCATAGAGATAGTCCTTCTTTACTGTGTAAGCTTCAGTGTCTATCATAGATCTAGTCCTTCTTTACTGTGTAAGTTTCAGTGTCTATCATAGATCTAGTCCTTCTTTACTGTGTAAGCTTCAGTGTCTATCATAGATCTAGTCCTTCTTTACTGTGTAAGGGCAAGAGTGGGTGGGGTAAATCAATTTTGCAGAACATTTGTGAAAAAACATACTGAATAAATGGGCACGAATTCAGATTAAAGGCTTCAAAACTGGCTAAAAGTACTTAAAATGCATGCAAAGTTATGAAAAAAATCTGAAATTGTTCACGTCTGATTGTGTCTCCATGTGTTTTAATTTGCATCATATATTTGATGGGCGAACATATGTGATGTGATCAAGCAAAATGAGTCTGACATCGAAAATATCACATTTTTAGTTTTTTACTTGATTGTATTGGCCATTTGCAGCAAATCATATTATGAATGGACAATTAATTCCAAAGATATGAGCAAACAAAGGGTTCTCAAAACAATAGAGGGAAATAAATGTATCCGTTGTTTGGTTATCTCTCAAATTCAATATTGACGACTTGCGACTCATTTTGCTTGATCACATCACATATGCTGTGCGATGTGTTAGGATCAGACTACAAACTATAATCAAAATCTAATTAGGTTTACCTGTGAGGTTTCAAAGACTTCTTTCAAGAATATGATATGTTTGTGTTTCACTTTCTTCAAGATCCCAACCTCTCGTTCCAGTAACTTAACCGCCGAACTTCCGGCCTGCAAATGAAATACATGGCATTAACATCAAATATTCTTATATAGTGGGTGTGGTTTTGGATGTCAACAGACAATTTGATTGGTTTTTAGCCGATACGGACTATATAAGATGAGACAATGGTATATAGTTTTGGGCGGGCTTTTCATTCAAATAATAATGCCTTCAGTGCGTATGGTCATCATGCTAGCATGCCCTACACAAAGTCGCCGGAGTAAGCGTTGTGCGTATAACGCAGCGTTGCCATGCGTGCGTGTGCTAAGAACGCAATTAATTCAAAGCAGGAGTTGGTAAACAGCTCGCTGAATTCGCCCATTTTATAAAGGAGGAAATTTGTTGTTACTTGATGAAAATAAATCTAACAAAATGCGTTATGTTATGATAAAAGATAATAAAAAAACCAATAAACTAAATAAGAATGAGAATAAAATATAGTTCCTAGCTGTTTTGCTATATACGATGGTCTTATAATTTGTCACCGTGTATGGCCATACACGACTCCAAATATAGTACAGCCTATACATTATAAGACCATTGTATAGCAAAACAGCTCTACGATGTATATTTTATTCTCTAATTCAAATTAAGGTTACCTGTGGTGAGTAATTAAACTTTTGATCAGCTTCTGTAAGATAGATTTTTTTCCCAAATTGGTACACATTTCTTTTTTTCTCAGAAATTAGGATTTCCTGCTAAACAAACAATTTAATTCCTGAGATTTCTATATATTATTTTTGCACTAAAAATTTCTGAAATGGGTTTGGGCAACTGATCAGCTGTTGATATATTTGTGAAAATATTCTATTTATAATCTATGGGTGTGTTCTACAGGGAAACTTTTGAATAGGTCTGGTTGGTTATGGGTTTTTTGTTTGTTTTGGTTTTATTAATCTTTAGACAAATTGGAAATTGTCAAATTTTTCAAATATTTTCTCAAATATTTTCAAAAGGTTTTCGACAACATTTTAAAAATGTTTTTAAAAAAAATAAATGTTAAAAAAAATTGAGTAATAGAAAACATAAAATTCCAAAATTATGGGTTGTTCGAGTCTGTGGAACAGTTTTTTCCTTGGCCTAATGGACCATCTTTGATTCAACGCCAGATTTGTTAACTTGGAATGCTTGGCGTTTTCATTATGACGCAATCTAGATCAGCACAAATTTAATTTCCATGTATTTCTGGTGAAGCTATTTAACATATAAATGTTTGAGAAATTTAAGTCCATCATACATATCTGCCCAATTTGAATTTGTTCATAACAGCCATTCACATCTTACAAGAAATCACACCAGTAATACATTGGCTGTGCCAAAATTTAAATCCAATTCAGGCTTGCGCACATTTCATGTTAGGGCAGCATATGCCTGGAATAGCCTACCAGCAGCAGTCAGAATTGAACTGGAGAACATGACCGTGCACCAATTTAAGTCTAAGATTAACGGACTCTAATTGTGTGCAAAGTACTTCTTAATTATATTATTTTGCTATTTCTGTTTGATTCATGTATTATGTGTAAATAGTTGAACATATCTTTGTAAATATTGTATTATTTTCTGTATGATGAGGGCCTGCTTGGAAAGCAGTGCTTGACACTGAAGCTGTTTACCCTCAATAAAGAAAGATTAAACAAACAAAATATTCTGACATTTTCACCTGTTAACTTGAGATTTACAAGATGAGATTTGTATCAGTAGACTTACGACTCCTTGCAAACATCACCGACGTGTTTATTGAAAATGACGTCAGAATCAGGCTACTACGTGTTCCTACATGTTTGTGTACCGCATTTTAATTAACCAGTCCTATTCATTCTCTCGTTATTTTACCACTTTTTCCCAATGAGAAAAGGATGCTACGTTGATAGAAATCACTATAAATATGCCAGCTGATTGATAGCAAGGTCATTCATTCAGCCACAAGTTTTCCCTAGCTATCAATCACTGCTAGTCGCTATTATAAATAGTGCATTCTGCACGTGTATGCATACGCTTGTTTTGGTTTTGTTTTCTTTCTCTTCTTTTTCGGATGTGTGATTAAAAATCTTAGGTCATGGGTGACTAAAAAAGATTTAAAAGTAGGTGTTACAGGAAGCCACAGTGAAAAGGGTTGGGTAGTCCTACCAATAAGAACCTAATATCCACCTTTGAACACAATTGCCCCCCCCCCCCCCCCCCCCCCTCCCCACCAAATACCACCATCCCCCGGCACCATATCCAGGATATTACATCTGAAATGTTTATGTAAAAAACTAAATGCAAGATAAGAAACAAGATGTGCTTTGAAAAACTTTAAAGTGCTTTAAAAAATGTACACCAAGTCAAAAATGGATTTCTTTTTCTGATATTGATGCCAAACAAATCCCCAAGATTACAAATATCTGTACCTTTTCCTTGTTGATGATCTTAATGGCCCACTTCTCATTGGTCTCGATATGGGTGGCTTCAATAACCACGCCAAAATTCCCAGCTCCGAGTTTTCGCCCAAGTTTATAGATCTTATCGACGGCAGACTCATCCTCTATCCTTGTGTGCGGGACAGGCTGCGTCCTTTCGGACGGAAGGCCCCACGTGGACATTATGAAAGAGGGCGCTGTTTATTTAGTCAACAGACGCTGTATATTGTTAATGTCTGTCTATGCAGTGTTGATTGTTATATTCATCTTGTGATGGATGGTTACCATGGTTTTACATGGTGATAATGTACAGAGATATGGTATGGTCTGCAATGGAAAAAAAACAAATAAAGAAAATAAAGGTAATAAAATATTCATGGAAAACACAACAAAATCCAATATTTTGGATAATGTACAAAACTGGGGCAATAAAACACTGACATCTGATGATCATTTCCACAACTGTAAGTAGTTTCTAAACAGAATCTTAAAAGTATATTATATACCGTTTTGATTAATTAGGTTTTGACAAACACAGGGTTGTTAACATCAAAACAAAGTCACCTCTCTAGTTTAGAGCTCATCATACAGATTGATTTGTACTGCCTTATCAGGACATCTTACTATAAGTCTGGAAACGGTGTATGTTTGTTTGTTTGTTTGTTTGTTTGTGTGTTTGTTATCCTTATTTCCCCGTTAGTTGTGATCAAAGTGGCGCCTATTTTGCATGAAAGATAGAGGAAATAACGGGAAGGGCGTTAAAGTTTATTTCAGTGAAATTGGTTAACAATTGGCTCCAAAAACAGCAAAAAACCTCTCAGATTTGGCTCATAAATGCCCCTAGAATTGAACAACATTGTGCGTTGCGCGTACTACAGTGTAATCTTGCCGTGGTAACGCGTCGCGTGCATGTTTGCGCAAGGCCGCGAGGCACACGCACCCCTACACATTGGCGCAGAAGCCACAAGGGAAATGGCTATAGGCGCGCCTGTTGGTAGGGTATTTGGTGTCATGTGGGAGGGGGGGGGGGGGGGGGGGGGCCGGTGTAAAACCACAGAAATGGTTCAGGATAGTCTAGGGTTATTAATGGTAAAAGTAGCGTTTTGCGGGGGTTATTGAAGCAATCCTGATTTGTTTACTTTAAGTTGGCATGCCAAACAATCTAAGGGACCGAAGAGTTAATGAAGTAGCCACGGGAATTGGTTTAGGGAGGGTTGTGATTTATAAATCAAACTGGTTTGTATGTGTGCATGGGGCTAGGAGGGGGGAAATGTTTTAGGATAGGGTTATAAGAGTTAATGAAGTAGCCGCGGGAAATGGTTAGGGAGGGTTATGATTATAAACCCACCTGATTGGTGTAGTTGCAGTGGGGGGGGGGGCGATGGGGGCAGCGATTGTAGGGGTTTATGTGGTTTAAAAGTACCGGGGATTAACTTGATGCGGTTTGAGAGGTAGGGGTTAATAAAGTAAACACGGTAAATGCTTTAGGAGGGATATGGTTATAATTCAACCTGATTGGGGGTGGGGGTTGTAGGGGGTTATAATGCCTTTAGAAGGGATATGGTTATAAATAAACCTGGTATGGGGTGTTGTAGGGGGTTTATGTGGTTTCAGAGGTAGGTAGTGGTATAACCATCTAGCGGGGACCCGAGCGTAACCACGGGAATGTTTTAGGATAGGGTTAACTTGATGCGGTTTGAGAGGTAGGGGTTAATAAAGTAGCCACGGTAAATGGTTTAGGAGGGACATGGTTATAAATCAACCTGATTTGGGGGGGTGGTATATGGGGGGGGGGGCTATAATCGGGGCTATATGCCTTTAGAAGGGATATGGTTACAAATCACCCTTGTTTGGGGGTGATGAGGAGGTTTATGTGGTTTCAGAGGTATGTAATTTGGCATAACCATCTAGCGGGGACCCGAGCGTAGCGAGGGTACGCCGCTAGTAAGTACAATTACACAAAGTGGTAAAAAAAATACCTTTCATAGCTGGTACAATACATACACATACAGTACAATTTACAATCGCAATGGGTTCTCACCGTCAATATATAATGTCTTTAATTGTTTTAGAACCTCCATGACCCACTTACCTTTACAACAATATCACCAAAGTGAAAATGTGCCCCACAATGCACTCTGAGTAAAGATCATGCCAGATTTTGAACATTAGACCAGAATGTATGTGTCATCTATTTGTGTGTTGCCTTAATAATTGAAATTAGTAGAGCAAGTAACTTTGCAATTGTTTTACCAAGCGAAAATATGAAAATGTGAGATTTGGAAGAAAAACATAACCTGCTTTTGTTATGAGACTTGGAGGTCAGTTGTAGAGAACGTCGGAAAAAAACCAAGAGATGATACACAGCTCCTGAAGAAATGTCAAACCACATATCTCTTATTTCTTTTTGAAAATGCATTTCTTTCCAAGAAAAAAAATTTGAGTGAAAAATTATCATAACTACCCAACACTAAACAGTTGAATAGTGCACAGCAATAGCATCCAAAAAAACATGTTTGCGATGCAGTGCAACAGCAGTGCAGCAGTGCAACATAAACATGGGGGGATTTCCCGCAAGATGGCAACATTTCCCGACAAGGAGCTTGCTGTTTTGCCCTCTTTTTCCAGCCCTGCACATTCATAATCTTACAATGCATTGTGGGATTGTTCAAAAGTCATTCCCATTACATCTCGTCCAAACCAATTTATACCGCACATTATTCCATGTATGATACATGTTCCTGCAGTATTTCAAGGTTCAATCGCAACTATGTCAACAGCACATTCAGACAATCACCAATATAACCGTGTACAAGTAAATACTACATTTTGTCCTTTCCTTCCGACAATTACCTTTATCAGTAGAGTGGTATGTGATGGTTGCTAAGAAGTGAACATGGTGTATCATGGCAGGTTATGATCTACCCATGTTTACCTGAGGTGTGTTACCACCTTGATTTCAAGTATCTACAGAATTTTGGGTGGCCATTTACTTAGCTTTGGCATTTACACAACATCCAGCTTCACTTCAGATTCAACCCATCAATTAATACAGTGCCAACAGTAACCATTGTGCTTTATTTTACATGGCAATAGAAATCGCTAAATAGTCAAATTGTTTTAACACATTTGCCTTCTTTAAAATAACCTGAAAATTACAAAGTTTTGATCTCAGGAAAAAACCTGATATCACCATCCGGGAGGGGGGGGGGACACTGACATTGGAAAAGGGTATAGGTATGTGCCGCGCTGAAGACCCCCTTTTTCACCCTCTGCTGCTAGCTCTTATGACCCCTCTTTTGAGCCTGCATCAGTTCTTAAGACCCCAATTTTATTCAAAATTCAAAAATCGCTACAACCAAAAAAATTGAAAATTTGCGTTCTTGCTAATTAAAATTGAACTATAGCCAGTTCTCAAGACCTACTTTTTTGAAAAAATCAGTTCCTAAGACCCTATTTTTCGTCATAAAATCCACTCAGTTCAGTTCTGTAGCCCCCCTTTTTGAGACCCTGTGCGGCACACCCCTACCCCCCAAAAAAAGTTGAGTGCCCCCCCCCCCCCCCCCCCCCCGGATCACCATACAACCAAGCATTACTAGTACAGCCGTCTCATTCTTACTCATTCCCATGATATGCTCTGGTGTTGAATATGGCAATGACAGCCTGACAGGGACTGTAGATGGATCACAATCTTGGTTGCCTGGTAATTCAGTCAAGTATAACATAGATTTTACACACCTATGAGTGCAACAATTGACTTTTGTACTTTGTTGCACTATTCCACCCAACTCGCTCATCACAAATAATTGCTGGAACTGCAGAGGATGGCATTCCTCAACTATTTCAGGGTTTTTTTTCAGGATTAATTAATGAATAACTGGTAGGATGTTCACATACATACATATACAGTGCAATTTTTGAATTTTGCATTTTACTGCATGGGTATTATTTACCTAAGTGTATTTAACTACACACAGTTCACCCGCCAATGTGGATCTTTAAGATAATATTTGTTGGCTTATTACAGGGAATGTAAATCATTAGTCTGGTGTGCCGCACCTTGCAGCAAAATGTATGTCCCATTGAAGCCAACGTTTAACTTTTAATAAATACTGGGGACCTTTGGACACTATATTTCTCCTGCAAAAAATGTGTCTAATAATTAGATTGTACCATGCCTGGCAAAATTGTACATGGATGTGCCTGCCGGACTTCGAAAATTTGACTTTCTCTATACCTATTTTCGGGCCAATTTCCCACCCATCAATATACCAATTTTGTTAGAAAAGCACCCAATTTTGCACAAATTGGGTGCTTTTGACAAAAAATGCCTCAAAATACACCCAATTATTGCCAATTGGGCGCTTTGGTCTGTGATGAAAACACCCCATCGCTATACTAATTTTAGCAAAAAAGCACCCAAGCAGGCACACAAAAAGCAGGCACATATTACATATACCATCTCAATGTGAGAACCCCCCCCCCCCCCCCCCCCCCCCCCCCCATCTCGGGTGCCAACGAAGGGAAAGTGTGATAAAACTCACTTTACAAGAAAACATTTACCACATCCAGGATCCTACAAAAACAGACCAATGTCAATATTTCATTGTAATTATCAATGGGGTGGCCAGTCATTCTATTAAATGATGTGTAAAGCAATCCATCAATGATATAAATACTATTTTGTATTATTGGTAAATAAACCGGATCATCTGTAGGGCCGACCCATTGTAAATGTCAAGTATTGATTTGGTGTATTGATCATTCAGAATATCAGGCACTACCATAGTCTGTTGAGGTCTAAAAATAAAATGATTTGTCCTTCTAGGATGCTTTGAAAGTTAATAAAATATACATTTGAAAATCCTTACAAGACCTATTTCTAATCCAGTAGCCAGTTTGATGGCTTTAGCTGAACTGTCTAGCTGTGGCTAGGCTTCAAAACCTAAACTCGCCAATGATATTTTTCGAACTCACATTATAATTTGCATGTAATTTTAGACTCATTTTTGCATTTCATAGGGGAAAACAAAAACAAATTTTAGGGCTGCCAGCAGCAAGCAACCTATGAAAACTGAATTCGCAACATAAGATTAAAGGCATATTATGTGATCTTTTCCAGGGAGCGCCCTCTATTCATGATTTTTTTTAGAAAGTAGATTTTCTTGCAGATTTACATTTCTGATCATAAATCGTACATACATTCCAAGTTACAGAGCGATACGATTCCTAATTACCTCAAAATCATGGTTTTAGAGTGAATTTAGACTAGAGTAAAATAAATTGTCGGTAATCCGACAGTTTATTTTCACTCTAAAACAATGATTTTATCGTATCGCCCTGTAACTTGGAATGTATGTACGATTTATGATCAGAAATGTAAATCTGCAAGAAAATCTGCTTTCAATTTTTTTTTGATGTTGAGGGTGTTCCCTGGAAAGATCACATAATATATACCTTTAATGTTCTTATAATTGAGCAGGTGGAATTTGTAAAGGGCCGGTAGTGTTGAAGAGCCAATTGATACATCACCGCAACACCTTTTGGTGTTCAATATTTAATAAAGACATACAAAGTACACAAGTCTCCTAGACATTGAGAATTTCAGATTGGATTGAGTCAATACTACGGAGTGAAGGAGTAAACTGAGAAATAAAGGACAATGGTCTATATTCTCTCCTCTACTACTACTGTTGGGTACTTGTGTATATTATTTTATATTATTTGCTTAATTGCACTACAAATGCAAGTTGTGTGTATTTGTATGTCACCCATTCTTGAAACTAGAATCCAGTCATGCTAGTGCTGGGTGGAAGATACCAAAAAATGTTGGCTAAAATGTAATCCAAATATCATTTTTTTTTTTTTTCAAAATTAATCTTTTGCCCATTTTTTACCAAAAAACCTTTTGAAATAATTTCCAACTACCTTTTTATTATAAGTTTCAGCCACAATTTTCCCATAGTGTTTCCCAAGCATTTTTACAACATTTTCCATCCGAGAGAATTGTTGTCATTTTGCTGATAATTTTGCCATGCACACATTTTTGAACAGTTTACTCTTCATGTTCTACTTTTATGGGGTTATCATGGTTATGCGCATTGCCAGGGTTTTAGGATTTTAGCCAGGATCCACAAACTACCCGTCCGGTCCTGTCTGGTGTCTTGATCCTAACTGGCGCACAGCGCCACCACTAATTCTGACTCCAAAAAAAATCATCTAAAGAACACTTCTCTACTGAGAAGTATTTTTATTTTTTCATTAATACATATTTTTGTTTTTAAATTGTTGACCAAATTATTTTTAATTTTTGCATTTTGCTTTTCTACACGAGGACTCAGTTAAGGGCAAATTATTGATTACTTTACTGGTAGTGGTAGTGCTAATTCACGGGATGATGGCCCACAAAAACCTTCACAAACCAGGTTTGTTAACGGTAATTAATGCTATAACTTGCCCAGTAGAAACTGCTGACCTGTTAAATCTTAACGATAAGTTCTTGTGACGTATACACATGTTTTTGTTGTCAACATGCAATATTAAAAGTCAAGGAATGAGAAGGCTGTCTTTTCAGGTGGGCGGCGTAACAAAAGGTCAAATGTCGTGGCCCATCGATTAGGGCGCTTATAAACTTAGCGGTAACTTTCGTGAGTAGAAACGGGGAGATTAAAAAGTTAGCGTTAATTACCGTTAAGTTAACTTAACCTAGTCACATGTCTTCTGACTGAGAATTGAGAATAGTGACTGAAAGCAAAGGTTTGACATAATATCTGACAGTAATGGGATTCGGACTAGTCCACAGAATAAAGCTATAACTATACAATAAAAGTTTTAGCACTAGACTAAATTGTAATAGCTGCTCTTACTCATACATGTATGTAGAACTCAAATACAGGTTAACATCCTTTAGAGTAGTCACCCACAATTTTTAATTAAAGACCTGGCCCAGTTTGCAAACCAATACGTAAGCTTCTGTGTTCATGGTGTCCACGATTTGTTAGTTTCAATTAAAACGAGAAATCCGATCACACTGTTTACATGCAACCTGAGCAGTATGGTACCAAACTTACAGGAGCAGTAGAAGCAGAGGATAGTGTGATAGCTATGATTGAATGCAAATTACAACAGGGCTAGATTATAATTATTCACATGGTGGGTTGAAAAACATTCTGTCCAGGCTTTATTTGCCAGACAATTTTGAAAAGAATGAAAATGTTTGAAAATTAACCAACATTTATAGAGGTCTGTATAATAACTTGAGTCACAAGTCAAGTTACTGACTGAGTGATCAAGTCAAACCAAATATTTCTAAATGTTTGTCAAGTCAAATCAATCCAATAAGTCAAGTCAAGTTACCAACTAGGATGACTGGAGTCAAGTCGAGTCTTTCTAAATGTTTGTCAAGTCAAGTCTAGTTGAGTCAATTCAATAGGTCAAGTCAAGTTACTCATTACTCACTGACTGAGGTGACTGGGGTCAAGTCTTTCTAAAAGTCAACCCAGTATGTCACTGACCGAGGTGACTAACATCAAGTAAAATCTTTCTAAAGTCAATCCAAAATAGGTCAAGTGGAGTCAAGTCACTGGTTGGCTCAAGTCAAGTCTCTAATTTTGTGCAAGTCATACCAAGTCATACTGAACAAGAAACTTCGCTTCATGTACTGATACTTATTCATACACTCTTAGCAGTGTCGAGCCAATCAGAAAGCAAGAAACTAAAATACGCAGAGTGCATTGACAGTGTCTAATGCACTACGCGTGTGCGCCGTTCAATTCGCGCACCGCACATTTTGTTTTGATTCGTTGTTCAGGAACTGTGGGTTCGCCGATTTTCACTGCGGGTGTTAGCAAACTTGTTAACATGTTTTTATTCATTTTTACATAGATCAAAATTATGCTTTAATTGTGAATTTTGATTTGTATAGCGTTGTGTATGAATTAGGATAATACATGCGTATGTTTTGTTTCTCAAAAAAATTAGACAAATCAACGCACTTGCGCAAATGTTGATATGCTCACAGTGGCACTCCCCCTTCGGGATTGTGCTATTATTCACACATCAACATCAGCGCGTGTGCATTGATTTGTCCAATTTCTTTCGAAACAACACATACGCATTTATTGACCTATAATAATCAGGTTTTGATCAAGCAACAGGTCACTTCAAACTATTCATTTTGACAGTTACATTGTTAAGACTCAACTTCATCAAGCCAGTTTTATCACAAGACTTGATTCAAGTAGTCAAACCAAGTCTTTTGGGAAGGTGACTTGAGTCCAGTCTTTTGGATAAGTGACTCGAGTCAAGTAATTTTGAAACCAAGTCTCAAGTCACGTCATTGCTCTTAGTGATTCAAGTCAAGTCATCAAATATAGTGAGTTCAAGGTATATTATGTGATCTTTTCCAGAAAACACCCTCAATCCTCGAAAAAAAAGTTGAAAGCAGATTTTCTTGCAGATTTACATTTCTGATCATAAATCGTCCAAGTTACCGGTTGATATGATTCTTAATTATTTCAAATTCATGATTTTAGACTAAGATTGAAAATAAACTGTCGGAGTCTGTGCCGACAACTTATCTTTACTCTAAATTCACTATAAAACCATGATGTTGAGGTAATTAGGAATCGTATCGCTCTATAACTTGAAATATATTCATGATTTATGATCAGAAATGTAAATCTGCAAGAAAATCTACTTTCTACAAAAAATCATGAATATAGGACGCTCCCTGGAAAATATCACATAATATGCCTTTAAGTCCAAGTAAAGTAAAGTAATTGAATCGGGTCATTACAACACTGCTGTCGTGCCTGGTTTGGGTTTGGAGGGTTGTTGCCTAATTATGTACAAAATTAAACGCACAGCACACCTAAAATTTAGGATATAAACTGCTCACAAAAAGTATCGAAACACTTACAAATGATCCAATATATAATGGCTCGAAAAGGTATGCATTAATCGAAGACAATAACCAAGTGCATAATTTTGTTCTGCGTATTTTGACACCTCGCTCGATGAGATACGATGTTGCGGAGCGGAGTTATTGTCATTTCAATGATCGTGGGTCCAGTTTCCAAAGTGACACTCATCCCTATTGAAAATCACGAATCTGATCATTCTAAACAGTAATGCAAACCTCTTTCTATAGGATGATTGTCACTTTTGAAACTGGACCCACGACCATTGAAATTACAATAACTCCGCTCCGCAACATCGTATCTCATCGAGCGAGGTGTCAAAATACGCAGAACAAAATTATGCACTTGGTTATTTGCTTCGATTAATGCATACCCTTTCGAGCCGTTATATATTGGATCATTTCTAAGTGTTTCGATACTTTTTGTGAGCAGTTTATGTGGCAAGTGAGGACAATCAATTGTACAAAGCTTGATTGTCGGGTCATCAGTGTAACATGGATTATAATCATGTTTTGCCATGTTTGCATACAAATTGGTGTTTCGTTGGTTCCATTGGGAAATATCTAAATGCTCAAGAAAAAGTTGGGATACCTTTTTACTACGGGGACTATTTCATTATTCATTATTTTCAAACTTTCATTATCGGCTCAAAGTTAAGTGTGGAATGCTATATTTTGAGCCCCGAAACAAGTAAATAATGACCAGGCTTCATTTAAATATCACTTAGATACATTAAAATGTTTATAAAGCACATCTTTGGAAGCAAACTTTTATTCGGGTAAGCTTTAGAATACCCTACCATTTTATTCCTCACTGTGTAAGTATATGGGTCGTTCTTTAAAAGTCCCCATTGAAGACATGCAGTGGTAGGGTATAGGCCTACTAAAGGTTTATTCATAGAAATTGTTTTCTTGCATACAGACCTTTTGCCAATAGGTTGCACACCAAATGAAAGCACCATATTGTCTTTGGATGTGTACTTCACATAGAAATAAAAATACCACACACAATTATATAGAAGCACATCTTTGGAAGCAAATTTGTATGCAAAGAAATTGTTTGTTTTATTGCATACAGTTTTTTTCAACTTAATAAATGAAAGCACCATGTTGACTTTGGTGTACATACTACATAGAAATATACTTTGGGGTTCGCTTAAAAAATAAAATAAAAATTATAAAGCACATCTTTGGAAGCAAATTTGTTTGTGAAACTTTGTTGTCCCCTACTAAACATCTGACTATTAATTTGATACTCGCCGCGGCCGACACCAACAAGGACTGAAACGATCTGGAACGTATACGTCGTGTTTGGTCGTTTCATAGCAGGGTTCGAGTGTACAGAACAAAATAATGACACAAAGATTTAACAAATCCTTGCTATCCCATCATGCACGCAGTCCAGATCTAATCTGGTCCCCAAAAATAACAAACGTCTATGTACGCAGTCCAAAACTTATCTCGTCCCCCAAATAGCAAACGTGTATATGTACGCAATACCCACACCCCTTCTACGAGCTGGGAATGTTTTAAATAAACAATAAACATCGCTGTGCCGTTGAAATGATTGGCTTAAAGGCATATTATGTGATCTTTTCCAAGTAGCGCCCTCTATCATTGATTTTTTCTATGAAAGCAGATTTTCTAGCAGATTTGCATTTTTGATCATAAATCATAAAGATCTTCGAAGTAACATATCTAAATCATTCCTAATTACTTCAAAATCATGATTTGAAAATAGATTGTACCGAGCGGTAGGCCTACAATCTATTTTTTCAAATTTTACTCTAAATTCACTCCTAAAACCATGATTTTGAGGTTATTAGGAATTGTATCGCTCTGTAACTTGGAATATATTCATGATTTATGATCAGAAAAGTAAAATCTGCAAGAAAATTTGCTTCCATTTTTTTCTTCTTCAAGAATTGAGGGCGTTCCCTGGAAAAGATCACATACCTTTAAAATGTCACCTTATATTTCAACGGAATATTAGTTAGTTAGCTGGTGATATTTGGTATATCAAAACACAGAGATACAATACATCAGATCAATATACAAATCTTAAAAATTACAACAATTTACACAACATAGAAAATAAAAGAAAACATGTAATTCTGTTATACCCTTCACAGAGGTATTCATAGGGCCTAACAAAAATAAATGTTTGTTTCCGGTAACATGCTGACAAAAAAGAGGGTCGGTCGGTCGGGAAAATTTTTTATTTTACAAAAAAATATTATTTTACAAAAATATATTATTTTAGATTCACCATGTAAATTAATTGCAAAGCTTCCGAATTTTGACCGTCATCGCAATCTCAACGCCCGGTCTGAACAGTAAACGCCAACTTCCGAGGCAAATTTCATTCATTATTTTATTATAATTCATTAAATGTAAATACACTGCATTTTCTCATTAAAAAATAAATGTTTTTCCTTCGATCGTACTTGGCTTTACTTCTCAACACGTGCGCGAGAGACTTTTGCATGCCCGAACTGAGGTTAATAATATGATTCTTTTCTGTTCCACACGGTTCCCAGTGTGTTATTTTTATCATGTTACGATACGTCATTCCATGTGGTTGGTTGGTTTGTTAGTGGTACCCAAAAAATTATTATTGCGATAACCAACCGCAAATACTGCGCTGTTGTTGATGAATGGAAATAAACTTTTACTAGTTTTCGGCGTACGGACGAACGGAAAGCAAACTTCAGAATTGTTGCAGAATTCATGGAAATGGGTACATTCAAATTGGACCTTCGGCAAAATGGGAATGTAAAACTAAATGGGAATGTAAATTTTTTATTCTCTCAATAAGGTTTATCGTAGATAGAAAAAAAGCCATTGATTATCCTATTCTGATGCATTGTGGGTGGATTGCGGGTGCAAATCTGCTCCGTTTGCGAACCCACAATGCATCAGAATAGGATAATCAATGGCTTTTTTTCTATCTACGATAAACCTTATAGGGAGCACATACTAAATAGGTATCGCGACACGCTATCGTCGCGATCAATCAAAGTTGAGTACGACAATAGTTCCTATTTGGCGGGAAAGAGAGTTATTTTTTGACGGTTTATGATATAATTTTTCACTAATATGTTGTGTTTGAAATGTGTAGTTGATGTCTGACATTTAAACTAGGTGATTTGAGGTCAATTTTAATTTCACGGACCGATTTACACACGCGGTGATATCCAGACCGGAGACCGAATTTAGGTAGGCATATCACTACGTTGTTATGCGGCGGCTTATAGCAAAAAAAGTGCACGAGAAAGTTTGCTTCATATTGAGATATGTTGTAGATTACCCTTGTGAGTAAAACATATCAAAATTTCATTGAAATTTTATGGCTAATTTAGAAACTAGAGCCATTTAAGTAAGCCTTTTTTACAGTAAAGTCTATGGAGAGCGTCTGGTGCTGTGCTCCCTTATAGCGCCAGGTGCCCGATCTCCCGCGTGCTCCGATCCAGTGTACATGTAGGTGTATTACACAATGCAATGAATAAAAGTCGGGTTTCACCCAAATCTATGCGTTTTGATATCTACTGGGCAGTGTATTTATGGCATAGGCCAACTTTGTCCGGTTTAAAAAACAGGGGGGGGGGGTGTGTGGTTGCTCTTTTTAAACAAAAACACGGCGTTATTTCAGTTGATGTGTTATAGGTGGGTTAGGTCGACATAATCAGAGACTGATCGAAATCAAAATCAGTTGGATTTAAGTCAAAAAGTTTGAAATTCGTGAGTGTAGGCCTAACAAATCAAAGCGTGCCGCGTCTAGAGTCAAAAAACGGAAAATAATAGTGATTTTACGGAAGATGCGGCCTCCGTGATCAGATCATATTTCAAAAACGGATTGTTCAATTGTAATTTTATTTGGCTAGTTTGTTCAAAATTTCACGCTGAAAAAGTTGATATCAATTTTGAATGATTTTGAGCAAATTTGTGCTCTATAAGGGAGCACATACCTAAATAGGTATCGCGACACGCTATCGTCGCGATCAATCAAAGTTGAGTACGACAATAGTTCCTATTTGGCGGGAAAGAGAGTTATTTTTTGACGGTTTATGATATAATTTTTCACTAATATGTTGTGTTTGAAATGTGTAGTTGATGTTCTGACATTTAAACTAGGTGATTTGAGGTCAATTTTAATTTCACGGACCGATTTACACACGCGGTGATATCCAGACCGGAGACCGAATTTAGGTAGGCATATCACTACGTTGTTATGCGGCGGCTTATAGCAAAAAAAGTGCACGAGAAAGTTTGCTTCATATTGAGATATGTTGTAGATTACCCTTAGTGAGTAAAACATATCAAAATTTCATTGAATTTTATGGCTAATTTAGAAACTAGAGCCATTTAAGTAAGCCTTTTTTAACAGTAACGTCTATGGAGAGCTTCTTGTGCTGTGCTCCCTATACATTTCCGTAAATTTGGACTGAAAAAATACGAACGGTAGGTAGAAATTTATTTTTTCAAAATGTTGATAAAATTTGTACGGTCGGCAGTTTTAAGAGGGTCGGTCGGGTTACCGGAAACAACAATTTATTTTTGTTAGGCCTAGTGCATGATTTTTAAGAACAATGCATACTACCGATGAAGGTGTGTAGGGTATAACAGAATTATGCCGAAAACATAAATAATACCAAGGATAGCCTAAGAAAGCCCTAAAAAGGGCTTATAAATTTTCTTTGGGTCCTTAAAATATTAAACAGCACATATTAAAACATCATATTTGCCCACAAAAAATATTGCACTTTTTAGAAACAACTGCATATAAAAAAGGGATGAAAAATTAAGATAGAAAGTGACTTTTTGCAAGCTCAAAGAAGTGTGTTTTGAGCTCTGGTAAGCGTTACGTAAATTACCAAAAAAAAATAATATTTCGATGGAGGCATACTTAGAAATGGGACAGATGGTGAAACATGCAAACTACGTACACCACATGTGATGAATAATATCGACTGATGACAAATTTTTGTCGATCACAGCGTATACGATTCCCAGCATCCCATGCAACTGGTGCGTACCGTGCGTAACCGCGTCATTCGTGATGGTAAGGGCGCAGTAAAACGGAAGGTGTGACGTACTTGTCAACATAACCCCACACCAACGACTGTTTTAAAATGCACTGCATGCAACGCTCTAATGATCGCGAGCGCTCGTATCATGATGCTGTGATCGACACATTTTTGTTTTTGGGTAAGCTTTAGAATACCCTACCATTTGTATTCCTCACTGTGTAAGTGAATGGGTCGTTCTTTAAAAGTCCCCATTGAAGACATGCAGTGGTAGGTATGCTAAAGGAACTCCCAGACTTGTTCCGATATGATCACTGATCTACTCTCCACAGCTAGTGGAAGGAACGATGCTAATACTACGCAACGTGCACGAGCTACTACTGACTGAGCCAATTATATCAGAATATAGAAATGTTTAAACAAATATTACCTTTAAGTTGACAAGATCCACGTACCGTTATTAAGTTTGACTGTCGTTCTTGGACATGGGACTGAAATCCACGAACAAACCAGATTCTCCAGAGTGACTGAAATTGATGTTGATGAAATTGAGTGAAGCTTATTTATTTTTATTTATTAATTAAATATTTAGTGCAGTTCACGTATTCGCCTCACATGAGCATTGTGCGATGAAAGCTGCTTAAACTAAGACATGACTCTTGCTTCATATTCATGGTAGTCTTGGTCATATACGTGTTCATTTTGTACCGATAAAATAGGTGTATTTCGATCACATTTCCAGCAGAAAGGCAGTCCCGAAAACACCTGTCAGGTTCGCCATGGTGAATGTCGCTGAAATTAATCTCGTCGCTCTGATTGAGAGCGATTCACTTATTTTTGCTTGAGATGGAACTTGTGCTGAGGGTACGAGCCATTTGCAAATTGAGTGGGTTGCCAGTTTGGTTAATTTAGTGTTTTTATAACATGAAAACATCTGGCAAACTCCTACTTCATGAGAACAGTACCCAGTACGTACGTACTGGAACCAGCTTCAGCCAGAGACTGTCATCCACACTGACCCTGCCCAATTCAAAACTGCCCTGACACCCGCACCCCCCATCTACAAATTAGTCTATCCGCACCTCCAGTTAAAACTCAGATGAGTGTTTTGATTGGAGTACCAACCTACCAAGGGAGTGCTCATAAATACTTTGGTGGGGGGGGGGGGGCTGGATAATTATAGGGTGGGGGGAAAAAAGTGTTGATACTCTGCAAAGGGGGGGGGGTGTCAAAAAAGTTTTTGAAAACCCCAACAGAGGGGGGGTCAAAAAAGTTTAAAACACTTATTAGTTTTCCAAAATTTTCTGGGGTTTCGCCCCCAACCCCTGCTTTACCTGTATGCACATTATTTAGGGAAAGTTACAAATCAATGTAAAAAATAGCTACTTTTTTGGCGCGCTACACGCGCAGAAGTCTACGGGCCTATTTTTATGTACTAGTCCAGCAAAAAAAGAATGAAGGGCAAATTCATGTCAATAGCAAAAACATATTTAAAGCCAGGATATATCATTGGGCTATTCCAGATAATAGCCGACCCCCACCCCCCCCCCCCCCCCCCCCCACCCCCCCCCCCCCCCCCCCCCCCCCCCCCCCCCCCCCCCCCCCCCCCCCTATAGAGGGCGCGGGAATTCCAGACTTTTTTACATAACCACACTCCTGGAATTCCAGCTTTTCCACCAAGAAGGGTGCTGGAATTCCAGCCTTTTCACCAAGGAGGGTGCTGGAATTCCAGCTTATTCCAGCTTTTATTTGATAATATCCTATAGAGGGCGCGGGAATTCCAGACTTTTTTACTCTTGACCACCTGGAATTCCAGCTTTTCCACCAAGAAGGGTGCTGGAATTCCCAGCCTTTTCACCAAGGAGGGTGCTGGAATTCCAGCTTTTATTTGAATCCAGACATTTTTGGCATCAGCCCTGCAGGTAACCTATAGAGGGTGTTGGAATTCCAGACTTTTTGTCGGAAAACGTCTTGGAATTCCAGGTTTTTTTTGTCAACTGCCCTGGAATTCCAGACATTTTTGCCATCAGCCCTGCAGGTAACCTATAGAGGGTGTTGGAATTCCAGACTTTTTTGTCGAAAACGTCTAGGAATTCCAGGGTTTTTTTGTCAACTGCCCTTGGAATTCCAGACATTTTTGCCAAACCTGTCTTGGAATTCCAGCTTTTTTTTCAAACCTGTCTTGGAATTCCAGCTTTTTTTATGGGATTTTTTTTTACCCTCTATAGGGGGGGGGGTCGGATATTATCTGGAATAGCCCATTGGAGGGACCGGGGAGCATCCTAATTAGTTTCAAAAACAGAGATCCGTGCATAAATATGTGAAGTTATTCAGGGGATTAAAGACCACGGCACTAAACCAAAGATACCTGCAATTGAAGTGGGAGTTCTGATTCTGATTTATAATATTCGGGGGCTTCGCCCCCAACCCCTGCTTTACCTGTATGCACATTATTTACGGAAAGTTCATAAATCAATGTAAAAATAGCAACTTTTTGGCGCCCTATGGCGCGCAGATGTCTACGGGCCTATTTTTATGTACTAGCCCAGCTAAAAAAGAATGAAGGGCAAATTCATGTCAATACCAAAAACATATAATTTAAAGCCAGGATATATAATTGGAGGGAGCATCATAATTGTTTAAAAAACAGAGATCCGTGCATAAATATGTGAAGTTATTCAGGGGATTAAAGACCATGGCACTAAACCAAAGATACCTGCAATTGAAATGGGAGTTATGATTCATTCACTCTAGATTCTACAACCTGCCCTCCAAGAAATGTGATGCGTCCATCAAAAATAGAATATGATACATGGTCAAAAATAAATCCCATAAAAAGATATCATAATATCTGTGTTCTCTGAACTTGATAACAATGAACGGTGGACAAGAAAGTTTCAGGTGCAGGCAGTAATACAGGGGGGCGTCAAAAATGTTTGTGGCATGGCGAGAGGGGTGGGGGGGGGGCAAAAAAGTTTGTGGCATGGCGAGAGGGGGGGTTTAAAAAGTTTTGATATACAATAATAGAGTTGGTCGTCGGTCGAAAGAGGCACTTGAGATTTGCACTGTCGGTTAACAAAATTAAAATTCATTCAAAAATTCACTGAATAAAATGATTTTTTTTAGGAAAAAAAATAAAAAGTCAACTGATTTTAAAAATGTTGAGTAGCAACAACAACAAAATCGTCCCCGATCCCCCTCTTAAGTTCTTGACTCGCCGACAAGTCTCAAAAGTTGACTTTCTGCTTAAAATTCATTTTTTCTCCCTAATCAACATTTGTAAAATTTATTTATTCCGTTTTAATACGGAATAAAGCAAAATTCATTCAAAAATTCACTGAATAAAATGATTTTTTTTTAGGAAAAAAATCAAAAAGTCAACTGATTTTAAAAATGTTGAGTAGCAACAACAAAAAATCGTCCCCGATCCCCCTCTTAAGTTCCTGACTCGCCGACCCCCCCCCCCCCCCCCCCCCCCCCCTCCGAAGAAACTACAAGATTTTGCCCCATTTCACCAGTGGCTCATTATTTGTCTTCCATCTTTTCTTGCTCACCGGCTTATTATTCTTGTAATTGACTAAAGAGCGTTATTCTCGACTTTTACAAAACATTAGTATTGCATTTGTACAAATTAAAGAGAATTCATATATGTCAAATTAAAGAGAATTCATATTTGTCAGATTAAAGAGTATTCATCACTCACAGAAGGTTATGAGGTATGACTTGCAGAACATCAGTAAGCAATTCTGAACAGAAAATAGTAACAGATTTGAGAAGTTGATGCTCCATGAAGCTGAAATGACAGCAGATGAGCTATGGCTAGACATCAAGGATTCAATTCAAAAAACTGCCAAAAAACATGTCCCCAAGAAGCCCAAAAGAAGAACATCCCATTGGATGTCTCAAGAGGTAATTAAATAATAGACCTTGCCGATGAAAGACGGCATCTTAAAGAAGCTGGCCTACAACATAGCAACCTATACCGCAAGTTCTCTAATGAAATTCAACAGAAGGGAAGGAGGGCCAAAAACAGTCACATCAACAAGCTGTGCAGTCAATTGGAAGACCACAGTGCCCAGAAAACAGCAGAGATCTATTCCGAGGAATAAACAATCTGACCAATAACACTACAGCCAAACTTGCAGTAATCAAGGATGAGAATGGCAAATCTTTGACATGTTGACAGAGGGGGTAGACATCAAAGAGCTGCAGTAGAGCGGTGGAAAAACTACTGCATGGGGCTTTATGCGTCTCAAGAGGTCACTGGCATATACAAGCAGATATCGAGTGCAATGAGGAGGAGCCTGATATTCTTCCATATGAAGTCAAGAATGCCATCAAGAAGCTTAAAACCAACAAGCACCTGGCATAGATGATATTCCTCGCGAGCTACTAAAAACATTGACGAACATGGAGTTTCAATCCTGCTACTGCTCAGCAACAAGATATGGCACACCCGGATATGGCCTGAAGATTGGGGAAAAAAATGTTTTTCCTCATCCATATACCAAAAGAAGATGTCAGTGAATGCAAGAACAACAGAACGATAGCTTTTATCCCACATACCAGCAAAATCCTACTGCACACATCCTCAATGAAAGATCGGACCTCATTTTGAAAGAGAGCTTCCTCCAGAACAGGCTGGTTTTCGAAGAGGCCGTGGAACCAGAGACCATATAGCTAATATTCGCCACATCATTGAAAAATTCAAGGAATAGGCTACAAGCGAAAGGCATACCTTTACTTTATAGATTATGTCAAAGCCTTCGACTGCATGAGATATGGTCCGCTCTCCGGATTGCACTACAAGCTCTAGGATTCCACAACCATCTATATAGTTCAACTATCTAAAAAGCCTCAATGACGGCCAATTGGCTTATGTGCGTAGGGAAACAGCGACTGGTTCAACCTCTGCCTAGGTGTGCGCCAAGAATGCATCCTCACCTATACTCTGTTTAATCTGTATGCCGAGCACATCATGAGATATGTCCTTGATGGATGGATTGGCGGTATATCAGTATAGGTGGCTGGCAGCTTCACAACTAACGATAATGCAGATGAGACACCACACCATTAGCCATTAGCCAGGAAGAGTTGGCATCTTACTGAAGAAGGTCAAAAATGAAAGTGAGAGCTTGGACCTTCGTCTCAATGTTGCCAAAACAAAGTTCATAGGTCATCGGTGATGATGGAAACATTACCCCCTCTTCTAGTTGACGGTTAAAATGGGGATCATATCCAACAGTTCAATTTCCTCGGATCTCTCATCACTCAAGAAGGAGGATGTCATACAGAAATCGGGCGTCGTTTGGCTATGGCTAGATCTGCTATGACACAGCTCTCAAAAATATGGGCTGACAGAGGCATCACTATATCAACCAAGGTATACGTCGTCTGGTCAAAGCACTCGTTTTCCCTATTCCAACCTACGGCTGTGAATCTTGGACAAAATCATTGCATTTGAAATGTTTTGGCGCCGGATGCCAAGGATCACATGAAGAGAACCAATGCAAGTGTGCTTCAGGAGGTTGTTGTGAAGACATGGCTACTTGGGCTGATTAATTCTCAAACTCTCTCTTATTTCGGTCATTGCCAGACGCCAAGGAAACTGTCTAGAGAAGGTGATCATGCAGAGCAAGATTGAGAGAGCACGTGGGCCAGGCTGGCCAAGGTCAAGATGGTTTGACAGCCTACTAAAAACTCTGGTTGGGCATCCTTCAGTCATTTATCGATTGCTGCCAACCGACGGGAGTGGCGTGTCATCACCAAAGTCATGAGCTGTCAGACATGACAGAAAAACGTACCAACCACATTCTGGAAACCTCGATTTACAAGAAAATCCGATGCTGCTAAATTGGTATTCCAATTTACGCATAGTAAACGGTGAGTGTAGAGGCTATCACTCAGAAACCAAACCGATTTGACGAACGTGGTTTTGCAGTTAGTAGTGCAGCCCGGGTGCGAAGTTGCCACTATAAGCAGTGTAACTAGGGCTCAATTTGCGGGGGTGTGGCATGAGGGGGAGGTCGGGGGCAGGCCGCAGGCCTGTGATCTGCGTGTGTGGGGGGGGGGGGAGCATAATAGACTACACTCTTGGAAAAAAGGGTACTTCATAGGTTCTTAGCTTTCCCGTATGCGAATTTATTAACCGTAACAAACACTTTGGCCAAACACTGTATACATGTAAGTACTGTAGGCCTACATGTAGTGCATGTGTATACTATACGCTTTACTCCGTCAAGTTATCAATTGTTACAGTAAATAACATCGCGTCCCGTTAGTATGAACCCTCCGCGGTGTAAAGGTTCTTTTCATTTAAAGAACCCAAACAACTTTTGTAGAGAACCTAGGTTCTAAATAGGCACTTTTACGTTCTTTTGGAACCTTTAAAAGGTTCTATACGGGACAGCCAAGAACCCCTGAAGCACCCGTTTTCTTAGAGTGTATTTTAGGACTACATATAACTCTCTTGAATCAAAAGATTGAAAAGTCAATCTAGTAAAGATTGTACTGAGGGAAGGATCTTAAAAGATTGAAAATGTTCAATCTAAAATGTCAGTCCGTATACTATGAACCTCTTTAAATAATATTTCAAAGACCCAGAGATATAGACCAACTATAAGAGAGGTAGATGAACGATACTGACATAAAAAACTTATTTTAAAATCTCCAAAGCAAGAAAGCACAACTTTCCAAATGCAAAATCACGCGCGCACTTTCTTTTAATTAAAGCCCCCCCCCCCCCCCCCCCCCCCCCCCCCCCTATCCCTACATCTGCCCTTTTACTTCCAATCCAGAGTGATACAGTTTCTTTTAAATTTCAGAGTGGAATATGAGGGATTTTGATAACTTGATTTGGGATATTTTCAGTATTTCTAATATGAATCACTGTCCGATGACATCTGGGCTTCAAACTATAGAGGTCGCTATAACGAATGTGCCAGTGAACAGAGACCAATCAGAAAGCTTGATATACTGACTCTCGGCTTGCTGTGATATTTTCGTCCAATCAGAGATAGTTTGACTTGTCTATTCGGTGACCCTATTCTGCCTTTTCTCCACCAGGCGATTCAAGATGGTCAGTGACATGATTCGTGTCGAAAATTAAATCCTATTAATCCACTACTTTTAGAACTTAGAATGTAACAGATAATTGACCTATTCCTATAATATTTTGTAAATTATTATTATTTGGATATATTTATCGCTTTGACGAAGATGCGAGCAAGATAATGGGTATTTTTGAACACTTACGGGAATGGGTCTGTGACTGAGCTATGTATCAGTATCAGTATCAGTATCGGTTCTGTCGGTAGGGTATAACTTCTTATACATTTCACCAACTTTTACGAAAATAACTGGATGACTCATGCAAGCAGGACGCGATGTTTTGGGTATTAGATGTTGAACTAACTATGATTGAGGTACATTTCATTTTTGGAACAAATTGACCATCATAGTTACAATGATTCCTCTTGTTAAATGAACCAACAGTGCCAATCTCAACCGATAGACATTCAATACGAACTGGCTATTCCCAGTACGATACTGCGAATTATAACAGTTTGTCTACTATTCGCAGTACGGTTTACAGCCAATCACAAATCAAATACCTGGAAAATACCACGGATGTCGTTTGGTCCATCCCTCAAGCTTTCACTTAGGGAGCGTCATAAATACTCTGGTAGGGGGGGTTGGTCGTCGGTCGAAAGAGGCACTTGAGATTTGCACTGTCGGTTAACAAAATTAAAATTCATTCAAAAATTCACTGAATAAAATGATTTTTTTTAGGAAAAAAATTAAAAAGTCAACTGATTTTAAAAATGTTGAGTAGCAACAACAACAAAATCGTCCCGATCCCCCCTCTTAAGTTCTTGACTCGCCGACAAGTCTCAAAGTTGACTTTCTGCTTAAAATTCATTTTTCTCTCCCTAATCAACATTTGTAAAATTATTTATTCCGTTTTAATACGGAATAAAGCAAAATTCATTCAAAAATTCACTGAATAAAATGATTTTTTTTTAGGAAAAAAATCAAAAAGTCAACTGATTTAAAAATGTTGAGTAGCAACAACAAAAAATCGTCCCCGATCCCCCCTCTTAAGTTCCTGCACTCGCCGACCCCCCCCCCCCCCCCCCCCCCCCCCCCCACCCCCCCCCCCCCTCCCGAAGAAACTACAAGATTTTGCCCCATTTCACCAGTGGCTCATTATTTGTCTTCCATCTTTTCTTGCTCACCGGCTTATTATTCTTGTAATTGACTAAAGAGCGTTATTCTCGACTTTTACAAAACATTAGTATTGCATTTGTACAAATTAAAGAGAATTCATATATGTCAAATTAAAGAGAATTCATATTTGTCAGATTAAAGAGTATTCATCACTCACAGAAGGTTATGAGGTATGACTTGCAGACATCAGTAAGCAATTCTGAACAGAAAATAGTAACAGATTTGAGAAGTTGATGCTCCATGAAGCTGAAATGACAGCAGATGAGCTATGGCTAGACATCAAGGATTCAATTCAAAAAACTGCCAAAAAACATGTCCCCAAGAAGCCCAAAAGAAGAACATCCCATTGGATGTCTCAAGAGGTAATTAAATAATAGACCTTGCCGATGAAAGACGGCATCTTAAAGAAGCTGGCCTACAACATAGCAACCTATACCGCAAGTTCTCTAATGAAATTCAACAGAAGGGAAGGAGGGCCAAAAACAGTCACATCAACAAGCTGTGCAGTCAATTGGAAGACCACAGTGCCCAGAAAACAGCAGAGATCTATTCCGAGGAATAAACAATCTGACCAATAACACTACAGCCAAACTTGCAGTAATCAAGGATGAGAATGGCAAATCTTTGACATGTTGACAGAGGGGGTAGACATCAAAGAGCTGCAGTAGAGCGGTGGAAAAACTACTGCATGGGGCTTTATGCGTCTCAAGAGGTCACTGGCATATACAAGCAGATATCGAGTGCAATGAGGAGGAGCCTGATATTCTTCCATATGAAGTCAAGAATGCCATCAAGAAGCTTAAAACCAACAAGCACCTGGCATAGATGATATTCCTCGCGAGCTACTAAAAACATTGACGAACATGGAGTTTCAATCCTGCTACTGCTCAGCAACAAGATATGGCACACCCGGATATGGCCTGAAGATTGGGGAAAAAAATGTTTTTCCTCATCCATATACCAAAAGAAGATGTCAGTGAATGCAAGAACAACAAGAACGATAGCTTTTATCCCACATACCAGCAAAATCCTACTGCACACATCCTCAATGAAAGATCGGACCTCTTTTGAAAGAGAGCTTCCTCAGAACAGGCTGGTTTTCGAAGAGGCCGTGGAACCAGAGACCATATAGCTAATATTCGCCACATCATTGAAAAATTCAAGGAATAGGCTACAAGCGAAAGGCATACCTTTACTTTATAGATTATGTCAAAGCCTTCGACTGCATGAGATATGGTCCGCTCTCCGGATTGCACTACAAGCTCTAGGATTCCACAACCATCTATATAGTTCAACTATCTAAAAAGCCTCAATGACGGCCAATTGGCTTATGTGCGTAGGGAAACAGCGACTGGTTCAACCTCTGCCTAGGTGTGCGCCAAGAATGCATCCTCACCTATACTCTGTTTAATCTGTATGCCGAGCACATCATGAGATATGTCCTTGATGGATGGATTGGCGGTATATCAGTATAGGTGGCCTGGCAGCTTCACAACTAACGATAATGCAGATGAGACACCACACCATTAGCCATTAGCCAGGAAGAGTTGGCATCTTACTGAAGAAGGTCAAAAATGAAAGTGAGAGCTTGGACCTTCGTCTCAATGTTGCCAAAACAAAGTTCATAGGTCATCGGTGATGATGGAAACATTACCCCCTCTTCTAGTTGACGGTTAAAATGGGGATCATATCCAACAGTTCAATTTCTCGGATCTCTCATCACTCAAGAAGGAGGATGTCATACAGAAATCGGGCGTCGTTTGGCTATGGCTAGATCTGCTATGACACAGCTCTCAAAAATATGGGCTGACAGAGGCATCACTATATCAACCAAGGTATACGTCGTCTGGTCAAAGCACTCGTTTTCCCTATTCCAACCTACGGCTGTGAATCTTGGACAAAATCATTGCATTTGAAATGTTTTGGCGCCGGGATGCCAAGGATCACATGAGAGAACCAATGCAAGTGTGCTTCAGGAGGTTGTTGTGAAGACATGGCTACTTGGGCTGATTAATTCTCAAACTCTCTCTTATTTCGGTCATTGCCAGACGCCAAGGAAACTGTCTAGAGAAGGTGATCATGCAGAGCAAGATTGAGAGAGCACGTGGGCCAGGCTGGCCAAGGTCAAGATGGTTTGACAGCCTACTAAAAACTCTGGTTGGGCATCCTTCAGTCATTTATCGATTGCTGCCAACCGACGGAGTGGCGTGTCATCACCAAAGTCATGAGCTGTCAGACATGACAGAAAAACGTACCAACCACATTCTGGAAACCTCGATTTACAAGAAAATCCGATGCTGCTAAATTGGTATTCCAATTTACGCATAGTAAACGGGTGAGTGTAGAGGCTATCACTCAGAAACCAAACCGATTTGACGAACGTGGTTTTGCAGTTAGTAGTGCAGCCCGGGTGCGAAGTTGCCACTATAAGCAGTGTAACTAGGGCTCAATTTGCGGGGGTGTGGCATGAGGGGGAGGTCGGGGGCAGGCCGCAGGCCTGTGATCTGCGTGTGTGGGGGGGGGGGGGAGCATAATAGACTACACTCTTGGAAAAAAGGGTACTTCATAGGTTCTTAGCTTTCCCGTATGCGAATTTATTAACCGTAACAAACACTTTGGCCAAACACTGTATACATGTAAGTACTGTAGGCCTACATGTAGTGCATGTGTATACTATACGCTTTACTCCGTCAAGTTATCAATTGTTACAGTAAATAACATCGCGTCCCGTTAGTATGAACCCTCCGCGGTGTAAAGGTTCTTTTCATTTAAAGAACCCAAACAACTTTTGTAGAGAACCTAGGTTCTAAATAGGCACTTTTACGTTCTTTTGGAACCTTTAAAAGGTTCTATACGGGACAGCCAAGAACCCCTGAAGCACCCGTTTTCTTAGAGTGTATTTTAGGACTACATATAACTCTCTTGAATCAAAAGATTGAAAAGTCAATCTAGTAAAGATTGTACTGAGGGAAGGATCTTAAAAGATTGAAAATGTTCAATCTAAAATGTCAGTCCGTATACTATGAACCTCTTTAAATAATATTTCAAAGACCAGAGATATAGACCAACTATAAGAGAGGTAGATGAACGATACTGACATAAAAAACTTATTTTAAAATCTCCAAAGCAAGAAAGCACAACTTTCCAAATGCAAAATCACGCGCGCACTTTCTTTTAATTAAAGCCCCCCCCCCCCCCCCCCCCCCCCTATCCCTACATCTGCCCTTTTACTTCCAATCCAGAGTGATACAGTTTCTTTTAAATTTCAGAGTGGAATATGAGGGATTTTGATAACTTGATTTGGGATATTTTCAGTATTTCTAATATGAATCACTGTCCGATGACATCTGGGCTTCAAACTATAGAGGTCGCTATAACGAATGTGCCAGTGAACAGAGACCAATCAGAAAGCTTGATATACTGACTCTCGGCTTGCTGTGATATTTTCGTCCAATCAGAGATAGTTTGACTTGTCTATTCGGTGACCCTATTCTGCCTTTTCTCCACCAGGCGATTCAAGATGGTCAGTGACATGATTCGTGTCGAAAATTAAATCCTATTAATCCACTACTTTTAGAACTTAGAATGTAACAGATAATTGACCTATTCCTATAATATTTTGTAAATTATTATTATTTGGATATATTTATCGCTTTGACGAAGATGCGAGCAAGATAATGGGTATTTTTGAACACTTACGGGAATGGGTCTGTGACTGAGCTATGTATCAGTATCAGTATCAGTATCGGTTCTGTCGGTAGGGTATAACTTCTTATACATTTCACCAACTTTTACGAAAATAACTGGATGACTCATGCAAGCAGGACGCGATGTTTTGGGTATTAGATGTTGAACTAACTATGATTGAGGTACATTTCATTTTTGGAACAAATTGACCATCATAGTTACAATGATTCCTCTTGTTAAATGAACCAACAGTGCCAATCTCAACCGATAGACATTCAATACGAACTGGCTATTCCCAGTACGATACTGCGAATTATAACAGTTTGTCTACTATTCGCAGTACGGTTTACAGCCAATCACAAATCAAATAACCTGGAAAATACCCGGATGTCGTTTGGTCCATCCCTCAAGCTTTCACTTAGGGAGCGTTCATAAATACTCTGGTAGGGGGGGTTGGGCAATTCAGGGGGGGATCAAAAAATAATAAGCCTCAAAAGGGGGATCAAACAAAATAAGTTGCCGATAAGGGGGGATCAAACAAATTTATAATGTAAAAAAGCCGCAAAAAAATTTGCGCGCTGTCCGCGCATGTTCCCCAAACTGCAATTACCTTTCGGGAATTAGGGGCTGGCATTTTCTTCGGAGGGGGGAGGGGTCCCAAATATACTGGGGGGTCATAGTTTTTTTGACATGAAAACAGGGGGGGTCATAAAATTATTCATTGAAAATGGGGGGGGTCACAAATTTATCAAAGCATGCTTGCGTGAAGAAAAAAAAGGTAGGGGGGGGGTCATAAAAATATGCAGCTCTTGGATAGGGGGGGTCATGAAAAAATTGTCTGGGTCTATCCACATTTTTGGGACCCCCCCCCCCCCCCCCCCCCCCCCCCCTTCCGAAGAAAATGCCAGCCCCCTTAGTTTAAAGCCAAAATGTATCCCAATCATGACAGAATTAGTGTCAAGAAACAATTTTGTATAAAATAGCACATTTTGCATGGGCCTCCATACATTTACTTAAGCTTTATAAAGATTTTATGAAGGCAAGCCTCAATCATAACAAAGTACGGTAAGTCTAAAAGTAGCAAATTTTTCTTGCGCTGAGCGCGTCTGTTAAGTTATCAGGTCAGAAAACCTACAGCTCTATGCTCCCTTAACCCTGCCGGGCCTTGGCCCCTGGATTCCAACAGGGCCCTTAAGCAGGCCGCT